>CAJVPZ010001959.1:0-13332 GCA_910592135.1 Racocetra fulgida | reverse complement strand
ACGTGTTTAAGAATAGGTTTATGCTAAAATAATTGAAAAAAGTAAAGCGATTCGCGCTAAACATCTAAAACAAGTCCATATAAAGTACTAAATTTGAACAAAAATTCACATAGAATTTGATATAAATCTATACATAGTTTTTGATTTACATAGTTGAACGTACCCCCCATTACGACATCCGTTTGTAGTGTTTATTTATACCATTTAGCCCGTCCTTCAATACTAGTCTTATTTATAAAAAATTTTACATATATAAAAAAAAATCTCCGGGCGGCCGGGTCCAAAAATTTTTCAAATGTTATGTAAACCAGGTTATTTTATTTGTATCGCCATATTCAAGGTAATTTCCATACAGCATTTTATATAATTTATATTACTATATACAATTCACTAACCCTAATTCAGTACCAAATTCTACATTATCTCAACAGGTAGGTTAGTCCAAAACATCACGGTCTCGTGATCGCTGGCTGTTCCGATCATTTCGACATAGACTATAAATCAAGGAATTTACCGTTACATCGTATCTTATACTTTATCATTTTTCAGCAGGGCTGAAAACGGTCGGCGATCACAATACTGCGACATCTTTCTGTCATGATTAATCTATCTGACCCACTGTCTAAGAACTTTCTATCTTTCTGCCCTGATTAGTCAATAGATCACACTGCGACATATTTCTGTCAGGACAAATCTACTTGCCCATACTGTCCCTAGAGACAGTCCGTAAATCACAATACCGTGATATCTCTCTGTCCCTAGGAACAGTCCGTAGATCACAATACCGTGATATCTTTCTGTCCCTAGGAAAAGTCCGTAGATCACAATACCGTGATATCTTTCTGTTCCTAGGAACAGTCCGTAGATCACAATACCGCGATATCTTTCTGTCCCTAGGAACAGTCAGTAGATCACAATACCGCGATATCTTATCTGTCCCTAGGAACAGTCAGTAGATCACAATACCGCGATATCTTATCTGTCCCTAGGAACAGTTCGTAGATCACAATACCGCGACATCTTTCTGTCGTGATTAATCTAACAGTCCGTAGATCACAATACGGCGACATCTTTCTGTAATGATTAATCTAACAGTCCGTAGATCACAATGCCGCGACATCTTTTTGCCATGATTAATCTAACAGTCCGTAGATCACAATGCCGCGACATCTTTTTGCCATGATTAATCTAACAGTTCGTAGATCACCCCTAATCCGTAGTCCAGAAAAATACTTTGAAACGAACATAAAATATTAAAATAATATGTTTAAACCACTTATCAGATCCGATTGTAATATCTAATGTGTATCGTACTATAACGGTGATACGTATAAAAGTGATGATCGGGCAGAGGCCGGGAATCACACCTCTACCACTATTCCATGTATGAGGAACACCCCTAATTGAAAGCAAGTGTCGTACGATGGTTTTTCTATGGTTCCGCATTGTTCGGGTTGGGATGGAAATTTCAAAGTCAGTAAAAATATGTATTAGATATTTAGATTAGGGATGTTATCCTGCTTAAAATGTACAAATCTGCTTAATGAGATTTGCACAGTATTACGTACTATGATTACTTTTTGATATTAAACTTATTCATAATGCTTTTAAGAACATACATCATTAACGCTAATAGCAGTTATTAATTTAACTCAATATAACGATAAAGTATATAGAGATTATCATTTTAATACTTAAACTCGATTATGAAACTGGTTTGTTTAAACCAGCTTGAAAGCAATTCGTTTCGAATAAGATTTTTGCTACTAACCAAACTTGTCATAGTGTCTTTTCGAATAAATAGAATTATTAGAAAAAATTAATCCAATCTATTTTTAACAAGTTATATATTTATTACTTTATGTTACATGAAGCAGGATAATATATCCAAATTCATATTCGATTGGGTTAGATCCAAGCCCAGCCCATGACCACCAGTGCAACCCATGGTTGGCGCCAGCATATTTTATTTATAAACATCAATGAATGGCCAATCAGCTTAAATATGGACTATCCGTGAGATTTTTGATCCAAACCCGAATATTTTGAGCTTTGAACCATTTTCACATGGAACTGAATTTTTGAGTTCAACACAAAAAATCCCAAAAAACCAAATTAGTATCCAAGCTCGGCCCCTGCAGGACCATGAGGAATCCTAATTCCAATAATAACCCTCTACACCCTTTCCTCCTTAACATCTAGTTTTATAAATATAGATCAAAGTTTGGTAGATAGCTACTGCCATATAATAGAAATTTTAAGCCGCAACTAATCAAGATTCATATACGTAAGAAGTAAAACTTTGTTTTTATTTTACGTAAAAAGGTATAAAACTCATTTTGTAAACATATTGAACGGCATCTAAGTTTAACTACCAATGTATTTCCCAGTATATACTTTACAAATAATATTCAAGGAGTAGAACATTTTATTCAAAATTCTGAGGTGCATAAACCTGCTCTCTACATAAAAAGACATATATATATAGAGAGAGAAGGAGTAGATATATGCAAGATATGAACTGAATCTCTGCATGACAACACAACAAAAATCATTGAATCATTAATGATAAGGTTAAGACAAAACCATTGAATCATTAATGATAAGGTTAAGACAATATGCGTACATACGAACACACTCGAAGAGCATAGCAATTGTGTGACAGCGAATCTTGCCCGATAATGTATCAAGAATGAAGATTATCGACTGCTGTCACTATTGCTATCAAATTTAATCGGTATTATTAGCCATAAATAGATACATATATGTCCAAAAGTATTATTACCAGTACAGTTTAGTGACCGATTGTTGATTAATCACGATAGATTAGAAAGCAAGGAAGGATAATAGAGAGAGATCATGTATTGATTAATATATATCAAGAAATTTAAAAATAAATTCTAAAGACAAAATTAGGTTTATTTTGTTTAATCAACTAATATATAGCTAAATTAAAATCCAATCCCGACTATAAATAATGATATAATGTGGCAGCAAAAGAAATTTTATAGTTTTATAATTTTATATATATACGGTACAGACATATGAAATATGTAATGGTATGTAACATTAATGGTTGATCATTACAGCAATATCGTTATTCATTTATCATTAGTGTTAGCAGCAGTAGAGTATGAGTAGTAAATGGGTAATAACATATTATGAGCCATTCGGCTCAGGTTAATAGGTTTTTTTACGAAAGTAACAAAGGAGAAACAAGAAACCGAGACTAGACAGGATGAAACGAAGGTTATAAGAAGTAAATTGGGATTGCCATGAATAACAAAGATCCGATTGGTGAAAGAATAATTTGAGTTGACAATCTGTTAACTTAATATGAAAACAAGCAATTCATTTACTTTGTTTGGAAAATTAATAAAATTTATTTGGAGTGACGATGACACAAAATGATGTTTAAAGTTAGAATAATTCAATGCGGATTTATTATTATTTATTTTTATATGATTTATAAATTTCTATTGAAGTAATTAAATTAAGTTCCTCCGAAAATGAATCGAATGAAAATCATCATGAGAAAAAAAGTTTACTAATTATACAAAAATACAAAATTGGCTTTTTCAGAAATATAAACAGATTGTTACGTATAATAAATAAATAAAATATAAACTTACGTATGTATTTTCGAAACAACATTTAATTTAGGAGTAACATTCAACTTCCTTACACATAGATGCATAGAAAAATCGATGGGATGGGTTAGTTAACTTAGGTTATAATATATATAAAGGATTAACATAACGCTAATTATCAACTAATTATCAATTAATTAATTTCTTAATAAAATCATGTATTAAATTATTGAATGGTTATGTATAAGGTCGCATTTAAAGTAGCATAATGCCCACGTGATATATATTATCATGGTCTAGCATTAGAATTATGGTTAGAAAAAATAGTAATGATACTTCGAATTAGAAGAGTCAGTTTATTTTATATGAATTACCATAAAATGCGAAAAATAAGTACAGCACCCTCTACCCTAATTATTTCAATCTCAGATTAGTGGTCCGTCAATCTGAGATTGAAAAAAGTAGAATGCTGTGCTTATTTTCCACATCTTACAGTAAAAAAATTCTAATAACGATAATGAATACAAACAATGAACGTGGATTCTTGCGAGGCTTTCACACAAGTATATAGTGCTTAATATATATTGAGTAACATATGGTGTGACAGATCGCATAAGGATATTTATGTTGTATTTACGTTCGGTTGCATGTTTTGTTATCTGTTATAAAGTTTAAGATGAACGAAATGACGAAGCACGTTTGTACACAACATAGTCATTTCGTGTAGTCTTACCTTACCAGGCAACACTCTAATTTCGAAAATTTATTAGTAAACAAAATATTTAATGTACTAAAAATAGATTTTATATTCTTCGAATAATCTAAACTCCTGCGATCTTCTTTACATACGTACGACGAAATGTAAATACGAAATGTGTACGTACGTACGTAGTTTTTTCTTGCAAAAATTATATTAGTTTTGTTAGTTTTGTTTCTCATATTAGCGTTAGTTCGTACTTTAAGATTATATTTATGTAGGTTACACGAATTTAAATTCATAATGTTACACAGCGATTATGAGAGTAAAGTTTCGGAATATCTAAAAGTTATTTGCTACGTATACTTAATAAGACTTAACAAAAATTAAAATAATAAAAAAAGAAAGAAAGTACCTGTGAATTAATTTGCATATAATCTTTTTAAATATTTTCAACCGTATTTTAACAGTATTTTAATAGAATTTTAATAGTATATTAATAGTATTTTGCTCACTTATTCCCGATTTATTCTATCATTCTTTAAGGGTGTTACAATCATTAAAAATTAGCAAACAAAGGCGGCTAATACAAAAAAAAAATAATAACCTTATTGCCTATTTGCTATAATTTCATTATTTTTTATATCCTTACATTAGCGTTAGTTGTTACGTATTTCGATTTACTTTATACATTGAAATTGTTCGTTAAACTATATTTTCCTATTTTTGCTATGATATTAAGAAAACTTGAACATCTATCACAAATCAGATTTTCCCGTCACACATATTGTATATATGCAATGCATATCGATAGGCACGTACTAGCTCCGCATTTGTTATTTTTTTTTGTTATTACAGCATTATGTATGGACTTTTAAATAGATTAGTTTCAACCTGTTTTTTTCAGCAGTCTTTTTTTTTTTTTTTTTTTGGCGCTCTATATAAATCCTTTCCTTTCTGCCGAATTTCTGCCGAATTTTGTAGATGTTATTTTCGTCTGCCAAGTCTTATTCTGTCGTTACCCGTTATCCATTTGTCTGTTTTGGATATATCTTCACTGTTTTACAATATAACATAATATACAATATATATAATTATTTATATATTTATATATTCTCATATATATTATAAATATATATATATATACATAATAAATCGATCATACCACCCTCAAAGAATTCCATTTTATTTCAATCAAAATCAAAATGAGTGTATCCGTAAATAGTGACCCTGCTGTTTTTTCAAGACTTCAGTTAGCGAGAGCACTGAAAGAGGATCCAGAAAGTAGTGTAATATTTGTCCACAGTCGTCCAAATCCTCGCAGATACGATGATGACGACCAAGTTTATATACCAAGACCAACTCATTTACTTATTCCTCCAATTTTGAGTACGATAGAACAAAATGATAATGATACTAATATTTCTCGGCCTCCGAGAAAAAGAGCATCGTCTTATTCTTCACCTTCAACAAATGATAATCCAAGAGATAGTATAGTTATGTCCGAAGAAAGACGTAGTAGTTTAGGAAAACAGGCTACATTAATGGATGTTAGAGAATCTATATTAACTAGTAGGCAAGTTAATACTGTATCATCTTTTTCACCATCTTCTAGTCAAAGAACTTCTTTAATACTTCAACAACCCAGACCTCTTTCTGGTAAGTATTCTCATGTTTACTCATATTTCTTTTAATTTTCTTTTTCTTCAATTTCTCTTAATTTCCCTTAATTTCACTTCACTTAATTTCAATTAATTTCACTTCACTTAATTTCAATTAATTTCACTTCACTTAATTTCACTTCACTTAATTTCAATTAATTTCACTTCACTTAATTTCAATTAATTTCATTTAACTTCATTTAATTTCACTTCTTCACTTAATTTCACTTCTTCACTTAATTTCATTTAACTTCATTTAATTTCACTTCACTTAATTTCATTTGATTTCCCTTAATTTCACTTCATTTAATTTCATTTAACTTCATTTAATTTCTCTTAACTTTTCTTATTTCACTTAACTTTTCTTAACTTCTCTTAATTTTTAATTCCCTTAACTTCTCTCAATTCCCTTAACTTCTCTCAATTCCCTTAATTTTCTCTTCATTTAATTGCCCTTAATTTCTCTTAATTTCTTTTAATTTCTTTTAATTTCCCTTAATTTCTCTTAATTGTTTTTTTTAATTTCTCTTAATTTAATTGATAATCAACTTTAGAAGGACAAACCGCAAAAACTCCAAATGTTCATTCAAGATCAAATAGTTTTTCAAATTCTCGTCCATCATCTGTTCCGTCATCTATGAACAACAGTGCTCCTTTACGATCTAATCTCGCAAACAACAATTCATCTAGACCACTATCATCTTATACAAATACACAATCTAGACCAAATTCTGTAGTTACCAATCAATCTCGACCGTCTTCTTCATACAATAATTCTCCTTCTAGGCCATCTTCTTCATACAATAATTCTCCTTCTAGGCCATCTTCATTAGTTAATCAATTTAATTTTAATGAATCTGATGAATCTGATCCTGAATCATCTCCAAAATTAATTTCAAAAATCAATCAATTGGCTATATCAAAAACGAGTCAAACAAAGAAATTAGACAAATCTGAAAAATCTAATAAACTTAAAAAGGTTAAAGAAGAAGAAGACTCTGATAGTGAAGAATCCTGTGATGACGATGACAGTGATGATGTTGATAAGGATGAGAAGGAAACGGATGAAAGTTCTGATGATACGCCTCTTGCTCTCAAAGTCAAACCAATAATTAAAGTTGCTTCTCCTAATGGCTCCATAAAGAAAAATAGTGGTCGGATCGAAGAATGGCTTAATAATGGTAAATCTTATTGTATAAATTATATTTATATTTGCACACACACATATATATATTTATATTTGCATATATATACATATATATAATGTTGTACATGTAGTATCGGGTGATGAATTCTCAAGCCCTGATCCAACCAATTATGTGCGTAGTCGTAGACTGTCCGATTATACTCCAAATCAAACATTTAGTGCAAGTCCACTTGGTAGAGGTTCGGTTGAACATCGTTATCACCGTTCTTCTACCTTTGATTCCCGTATGTTTTTTAAATATATATTCACTAAAAGAAGGTACAAGAGGGATAGCTGTGGTTGTCTAATTATCGTATTTAATGCATAACAATGAAAATCATCGATTAATTTTCTAGAATGCTTTAAAAATCATAATTATATAATTACGGTTACCCTCCTGTACTCACTCACTATACATATTGTATTATATAAATAACATTTAGCTGATAGAATTTTATTTTATTTTTTCTAAAAATTAGATGCTCAAAAATCTCTAGCCAATCCGAATTCTCGACGGAAGAGCCATTCAGAATTATCTCCACATCGTAAAACTGATCTACTTAGCTCCCCACAATTAATAACAGGTCGTATATCGCCTAATCAACGTCAAGATTCTGGATACTGGGCTCGTGAAACTTTAGCAGCATTATCGGCTGATTCACGTCATCAAATGTTAATGAATGATTCGTCAAGTGGGACAAGCACTTCAAGTTCCGCAAATATAATGCATCGTGAAAGAAAAAATAGTGCTTCTAGTTTGAACAAAACTCATCATCATAGAAGCAGAAGTGGTAGCTCATACGGAAGTCCACATTCACCGCATTTCCCACATTCTCATTCCTCACATTCTCATTTCCCACATTCTCATTCCCCACATTCTCATTCCTCACATTCTCATTCCCCACATTCTCATTCCCCACATTCCCATCCCTCACATTCTCATAAAGCAAGCTCTGGGTACTTCCCACCACAGTCTTCACAACCACATTCTAAAAGTAAACATCGTGATTCACTACATCCTCAAACACCAATGAATGCTAGTTATGGGAATGGCTATGGACATTATACGAATTACGCGAGTGAATCGCATAGAAAGGCTTCAAACGATTATAATAACCCTGGAATTAGAACTAATTCTGGTGCTTATATTCAGAAGCATAGAGTTCGTTAAATTACAAGTGTTGAACACTCATTTTTTTTTTTATTTTTTGCAAGTTTCAAAATAAATTACAATTATTGCCTACAATTATTATACTTTTATTTCATGTCAAAAAAATTTTTTTTTCGTCACTCATTATCACAAAATTATCATTAATTCATTCAAAAGTAAACGAATTTATTAAAACACACCAGTGGTGTTTAGTGATGCAAAACGGCTCGATCGGCTTGTATATTCAGTATAATAAAAACCGATTAATTAATAGAGCCGACGAGCCGATTTGCATCTCTAGTGGTGTTCAACACAATTTCTATATCTCAACAAGTTGATGTTTGGTACTCTAAGTAGACATGTTTCCTTTTCTAACTCTAACCTAAATCCTAATCCCAAATTTTACAAATTTTACTATATATCTATATATATAGTATATAGTAAAATTATTATAAAAAAATATATCCTAAATTTTACTATATATCTATATAGTATATAGTAAAATTATTATTAAAAAAATATATATATACATGTATATGTGTTGTTGAGTGCTTTAATACTATTCAAAGTAAATATTGGACATTGGTTTTTTTTCTTTTCTTTATTTATCTTATACAAGATTACAGTATTTCTTGTAATAATTTTGATGTCAAAAAATTCTCCTTTTCTCCTTCAATAAATGCATACGTAGCGATATACATAGCGATAGTGTTGATACAATAAATTAATACAAAGCGATATACAAAGCGATAGTATTTATATGGTAGTTTTTTTTATTCAAACCTAGAATGTCAAATTTCTCCTTCAACAAAAATGCACAGTGATGTATATAACGATATACACGGCGATAGTATTGATATGGTAGTTTTTTTCATTTAAACAGAATTATTACCATAAATAGTGCGTTCTTGTTTCTGTTATCGGCGCTACAGAATAACCAATTGGTTTACTAATTACTGAATTAGAAGCAAGAAAAAAGTGACACACCCGAGTATCTCCACAAACCCACTGTGACTGTACATACCAGATACGTACGTACACTAAAAAAAAAATAAAATAAAATAAAACATTAATAAATTTAATGAATTCTAAATTAAATACCATTTTCGTTATAATAACAAATAATGAATTGGTGATTATTATTTTTAGATAATTTTAAATGTACATTTAAGTATAACAAAAGAGTGGTACGTAGCGGTAGTTAATGCTATTCGCACGTACGTACGCACCAGTACCCTATGCACACACAGTATCAGATGCTTTGACATTTCAAAAGTTAGAACAATAATGATTGATCAATATAGATATCAATATATAGATATTACGTAATAATATTTATGATCGATCAAGATCATACCACATTTCCCCCTCATGATATTGATAACTTTAATCGGAATGCAAAAAAATTTTTCTCGTTTGACGTTTCCAAACCGTTTCATATCGACAAAATGTTTCAGTTACAATTCCTTGATCTACAAAATAAATTTCACTTCCCTTGTGTATAGACCTACAACTCTTCGAATGTCTTTAAAGTCTCTTACTTTGGAGAAAATTCAATATTCAACAAAGATAACAAAGACTTTTAATAATGTTTCAAAGTATTACTTTGATCGTTTTAATACTCCAATCATTAAAATAAAAGATAAAATACGCAGCAATTCTATAATTCTGGGTTTATTAGGTTTGACAACTGCAACTACGATCCTGGGTGTAACGTGGTCGCAAAGTTACCGGGATAAATTTAATTTAATCTTTGCTGGAATTTTTCGCTCTACGGTAACTTTGTGTGTTTGGTACGAGGTTCGAATTGGCGTGAGAATTTTTCGTTCTTTGCAATCGCAAATATAATATCTATCTCTTAAAAATTGATTCTTTTATTTTTTCATATTATAGTTGTCTTTGTATGCTAGATTATAAGATTTTACATCTTAGATTTAAAAATGTTGATCATAAATCTGATGAATTCAAAGCATCTCAGAAAGTCGTTCATCTAAGAGTTGCAAAAAGGTTACTGAGACTTTGTAGACTTCATACTGGTATATATGTAAAAGGTTAGACTTTTTGATTTATCTTTTTTTTTTGAAAAATTATGTACACGCATATACATATTGCACACATATATATACAAACATATAATTCTAATTCAAAATTTTATATTTGAAATAAATATTTAGGAGCCCAACATCTTGCTTCTTTAACTTTTATCGTTCCTAGAGAATATACTGAAACTTTATCTGTATTACAGGATCGAGCACCTTATAGAGGCATGGATGATGTAAAGAAAATATTTGCTGAGGAATTCAATGGATTAAGTCCAGGGGATGTATATTCTGAATTTGATGAAATTCCAATAGCTGCTGCTTCTTTGGCTCAGGTGCATAAAGGTGATAAATTATGAAATTTATTTGAATTTCTCATTATGTAATTGGTTATCATTATGTTCTTATATGTGTATTAAATAATAGCTAAAACAAAAGATGGTCGAGAAGTAGCTGTCAAAATTCAATATCCTGATGTGAGTATGTTGCAAATATATATATACACACATATATATATTTTTAACTGAATGCAAAATTTTCATAATATAGGTATCAAGACTTTTTCATGTGGATATTTGGACTATGCAATCAATGTCCAATTTAATTTCTTTCTTTTTTCCGGAATTCGAATTAACTTGGATTATAACTGAGTTTAAGCAAAACTTGATTTCTGAATTCGATTTTTTACGAGAAGCTAGAAATGGTGAATTAACAAAGGAGAGATTCAAACATCGCGCACGTGAATTAAAAATACCTAGTATTATATGGGAATTAACGACTAAACGTGTGTTGACCATGGAATTTGTTCATGGCATTAAAATCAATAATATTGAAAAATTAAAAAATTTAGGTGTAGATCCAAAATGGGTTCGAACTGTATTGTTAGAAGTTTTTGCTGAAATGATCTTTTGCCATGGTGTGATTCATTGTGATCCTCATGCTGGAAATGCCCTTGTAACAATATCTCCAATAACAAATAAACCTCAACTTGTTCTCCTTGATCATGGTCTCTATAGAGAATTATCTGATGAATTTCGTTTGATGTATTGTGATCTGTGGAAAGCTTTAATATTGAATGATTCTAAATCTCTCAAAAAAGTGGCTGTTTCTTTGGGTGTTCCTCAATACATTCAATTCCTTCCGCTGATTTTTACACATCGTATACCAGATTCTACCACTCCTCTTGGAGAGGATATGTCACCTGAAGAACGTGCTATGGTTCAAGATCAACTAAAAAATATAAAATTGAGTGATTTCTTTGATTTTTTGGAATCTTTACCAAGAGATATGTTACTAGTACTTAGAACAATCAATATAGTACGTGGAATTCATCGTCAACTTGGTGGAAAACCAATGGAAAGTTTCAGAATGAATGCTCAATTTGCCATACGAGGATTATGGTGTGAAACAAGAAACGAGGAAAAAAGACGAATAAGTCGTTCAAAAGAATTGGGATTAACTGGTGATTATATTATGATCGGTCCATTACGAAGGTGGTATTTATTTGGTGGAACTCCTAATTTCTTTAGAACTCTGGGATTCATTAGGAATTTCATTGTAATGACATTTAGATTGTATTTAACGGAATTGTTAATTAAAATTTGGAGATGGTGGTTTTTATATAGATCTATGGATGCTTCGGTTATAATGAAAATTTAAATTCACAATTCACTTGCAAATTTAAACAATATATATCATGTTTATTTCTTAATTTGCTTGTTACATAAGATCGAATATTTCTTTTTTAAAAGCATATCGATTTAATATTTTTTGGAATAATAGTTGAAATTATTTGATTTTTTAAATCATGTTTATCAATTGTTTTTAAAAAAGTAAATAAATATATTGGAAAGTTTTTACTTAATATAATTTGTTTTTTAATGTTAAAAATTGTTTATTATTTTGTTTATTTGAATCAAAAAAATTAGAAATTTTATATATGGTGCCAGCGCCTTTAAATCTCCAATCACGTGATTTCGTTCACTTTTGGCAAAAAAATCATGTGATATACTTATATCCAATTAAATTCGAGCATGTTCCATTTTTTTTTTTTTTTTTTAGAGAACGAATTTTTTTTTTTATTTATATAACGTATATAATGAACGGACATAAATGGTTTTTTATTTTCCAATTTTTAACGCATATACTCTGCGGCAACAATTTTTCTTTTACGTATACACTCTGCGGCGGACGAAAAAGCAGTTTTTTTTTTTCGGCGGACAAATATTTTTTTTAAAGCAGTTTTTTTTTTTAAAAAAAAAGACGTTTTGATTAGTAACGTATTGTAAGGTGGGTTCAAAAACTTTCAAACGCTGTTGAACAGTCAAATTTATTGATTTAAAACATCATGTAGGTCTCTATTGATCTCTCCTTGCACGATTTGGTGGTTGTTCCTACTTACTCGTCTACCCGAAGTCGCCTATGCGATTTAAACTGTTTTACGGCTCTCTCTGCGTCTTCTCCTTCTAAACCTGTCGCATATACTTCAATGTACCTCCAAGCCTTTCGGCTAAATCGTTTAACCATAGGTAATGATATGTTGTTGAGTATTTCTGGTACACGAAGTTGTAGCTGAGCATAAGAATAATCACATTGCTGACGAGCGATTCGTTTAGCAGCACCCCAAAAACGCTCGATGAAGTTGCATTCGCAGTGAAATTTTGGATATAATTCAAAAATATGCGCAGCAGCTTCAACGGTCTTTGCAATTGAAGTCTTTTGTTCCAAAAAATCTGGTTCCATCGTAAGTGTATGTCTTGCGCAACAATTCGGAACTATAAAAAAAGAAAATTATATTGATTATTAACTTCATGATGCAAAATTTCTTCTTTTACCCTTTTCGTCATCCTCCTTTCTTTTACAATCCAATCTCTGACCGGTCCACATTTTCCGTTCTTCCAGAATCTAAGATATATAGTAAAGAAAAAGTAATAAAAAAAAAAAATGGAACATGCTCGAATTTAATTGGATATAAGTATATCACATGATTTTTTTGCCAAAAGTGAACGA
>CAJVPZ010001958.1:0-13333 GCA_910592135.1 Racocetra fulgida | reverse complement strand
TTAAAAAATAAATCAGAGCTAAAAAAGTGCAAAAACGCAGGCAAATTTGTCTGCGTTCTACTACAATCTAAGGGATAGTTCTAATATTATTCTGTTATGCTGCCTTTGTTAGTACTTTCTCTGCTTATCTAATCTTTTTATCTATCTTATCTCTATTCTAACTTTTGCGTACTACAGCAGCTATTTTTTTTTTATTATGTATAAACAGCTTTTCTTTTTCTGCTGTGCATAGGTTTTTATAGTACTAGTTACTTTGTCTAGTAAAATATATTCTGTTAGATTGGTTTCTAACTATACTGCCTTTTGATATGCTGTATTATTTCTTTTTCTAAGTACAAGTTTATATATTTAATTCTTCTTGCTCTATATTATCTTAATTCTATATGTATTGCTTCTATTTATTTCTCTGTTTATTCTGCTATTATAGGTTTTGTTTTAGCATTTTCTATTGTTTCTTGCTTTATGTGACTATTTTGTTATTGTATTTGTATATCTCCTTTGTTTTTGTCTGTCATGTGTTTTTTAATGTGTTTTCTTTGTTAATTCTTCATTACGTATTGTGTATCTTGTATAATAGCAACTGATTTAATTACAGAGTTAAGGCTAATTTTCTAAATAACTTGTGAAAGACAAAATTTATGATGATTTTTCAAGTTTTTTTAATATCTTTGTCGCTTCTGCTTTATTTACTCTAGTCTTTTAAGAGACTGAGTATTATTTTTAGTCTTCTTGTCTTTTTCTTAGAGTTGCAAGTCTTGTTTCCTATAGCCAGTTGTATGTTTTTGTCATTTTCTGTTATTGTTTTGTTTTTGTATTTTTGTGTATAGAGGATCAGGGAAAGTTAAAAACTAGAGATATTTTGATTAGAAGAACATTTTTATTTAATATACAAAATCAATTAGCTTAATAAAATTTTAAGAATTTGATTTGAAAATTTAAAATCAAATAATCAAATCAAATTCAAATTCAGATTTTTTAAATCAAATTAAATTCAAATCCAAATTTTCAAATCAAATCAAATTCAAATAAATCTAATATTTGATTTGATTTAATTTTAAAGAACTTTAATTATAGTATACTGTATTAGTAATGATATAGTTAATTAGACTTATATAATACAAGCCCTATTTTAAAAACTATTTCAGCTAATCAGTTATAATTTATATCCTAATTTTAATCATATAACATCAATCTGATATTTGTTTTTGTATTATATAGATCATATTATCAATACTATATTAATATATAAAATATCAAATTTGACTGTATAATTAAAAATAAACTATACAATATAAATTCAAGATATTAAAGAATATATATTTGTATATTAATAGGTGTGGTGACTTAGTGTAGTTGGTAAATTGTCGCACCTCTAAGCGGCAGAACAAGAGTTCGAATCTCACAGGTGATGAAATTCGAATTTGCGGAAATGCATTACGATAAAACTATATGATATATCGATCAGATAAGCACCTGTAACTTTGGTTTTACCAACTCATATTGGGAGGTTGTAGAACGTGTGTAATGTATGAGTTACACAAAACCTGAGTGAAGCAGCCAAATAAATCCAAGGAATCAGGAGATACAGAAGCCTGCTTGAGAAGTCTCGAGTAGAGAGATAGTACAGATCTTTGATGGTATTACGTAAAGGTTATCATCTGAAAATCAGATACTAGCAGTAAACTAAACAAGGACCGAGTGTTTGGTAAGCACTACACCAACCAGGCCGCTGGACTAGCTGGAGAAAAAAGGATTTATTCAAAATACCAGAAGATGCCTATTGGTTCCTTCCAGACCATCTGGATTGGAAGTTCAGGGTACTATTAGTTGACATCGAAGTACTGTTGATAGTCTGTAAAGTGGGTACTGGGGTTTGAGTAAACTTTGTAAAAGCACAGAGTAGATAATAGTAGCAGAGGTAAAAAGCCACAAGTACTTGGCTACGGTTTAGACGTATGTTATCAAAAATCTAGGTAATATATGTGTGGGACATGGATCGCTCTAGTAGGTTTACCACAAGGATAAAGTAGTCCTAAGGGGCCTTAGCGGCAGTTCCCTTTTTGGTGAGAATATCTGATGGCGCTAAGTTGATCAGAGGGTTTAATTAGGTAACTCAAGTAATAGTGGGTTACAAGTACAATATCCAGTGTAGTTCATATGGGTTACATATGCAAGACTGCTTAAATAGACAACTAAAAGTTGTATATATGGCTAGAATGTATCCTTGTTAATGTAACAAAGTTAGGGGTAGTCTATGTAGTTGCCCTGACATTCGATCCAGAGTTTAATAAAATGTGCCAGACCCCAAAGTGATTACCTTAACATTAAAAAAAAAATTTGTATATTAATGTATCTATATATCGCGTATTCATACTGCCAAGTTTTTTGTTGCTCTAAACTTAGATTTAATTCTTTTGTTGCTTTGGTTCTGGATTAAATTAGATACAAACCAGTATTTTAAGGCTTGTAAATTTTAATAAAATATAAAATAAATAAAATAAAATAAAATAAAATTTAAACTCTTTCTAATGATCCTCTAGTCAACAGCTTCAAAAACCCAACTATAGAAAAATGCTATAAAAGATATCAAAGAGTAATAATATAATTAGTTCTATATAAGTAGATGTGTTGTTGATAAAATACCAAGAGTATAAAACTAAGAAGCAGACTACTTTATATAGTTTTTGTAGAGGTTAAAAACTTTTCTGCTAGATAGACTCCTTTATCATATTTGGCATCCAAACTATAAGAATATTCTAAGAACATAATATAACTAGTTAATACTAAGAGCAGTATTATTTATTATCTGATTTTTTTTTATCAGAAGCTTACTCCTCCTCTCCTTCTTAATATATATTTTGATCAGATCTTTATATATAATTTAAAATTTTTTATTTTCCTCTTTCTAAAAAATTACCTGATTTTTATCACGTCCCTAAGTATATTAAAAAAACTGGAGATTAGGTTTAGGCTACAAAAAATTTTGTCTAAGTCTTTATTCTTGACATCCTTTGGATATAAAATTTATATGTAATTTTTTCTTGTAAATCTGCTTATAAAGAGATTCAATTGAGTTTTAATAAAGTTAAAAGCATAGTCTTACCTTAAGATTCAAAAAAAAACAAAACTGAAAATAGTTATTATACAACCATAAAATTAAAGAAAAACCCACAAAGTTTTATTGATCTACCACTTTTTTTAAGAAAATTTTGTCAAAAAATAAGTGTCTCAGTTTACCTTTTCTAAAAGATCAATATATATTTTTCCAAAACAGTCAGTATTATTTTTTTCTAAAACAGTTTGTTTACTTTTAATAAATACAAAATTAATAAATATTCAGATTAATAATCAAATACATCTAAAGAACAATACATATAAATGATATGCTTCAATCAAAAGAAACTATTTAACAATATTTTAAAACTATTAATATCTTCTAACTACTCTGTCTAGTCTAGTCTAATTTAGTTTAAATCTGTTAATTTTATTTTTTTTGTAGTCAGATATATATATTATTAGAATAGAATTAGATACAGAGCTTTTTTATTTTATAATATATAATTTTTGTTAACCTGATACAGGCTTATAATTGTAACTATCAAATTCTTTTTTCTTTTATTATTTACTTTTTCTATTTTTAGTATTAGTATTTGTATTAGTATTTTTTTCTTTTTTTACTTCTTTATAAGAAGATAGAACATTTCTAATTTACACTATAGGTGATTATCACCTGTAGTAAAATTATCTTAAAATTTTGCTTATAAAACCACTTTTAAAGCTCTAAGTAAAAAAATTCCTTGTGAAATTTTACTATAAATCTTACTAAACTCTAACTCTAATATGAGCTCTAACCTTTACCCTAAAGTCTCAAAAAAAACAAATTTTTATTTATTAAATTGTTTATTTATTTGTTTATATTACGCAAAATTATATACTGTAAATCACAGGTGATCATCATCTGTAGTGTACATTAGTTATTTTCAAGAAGATATTATCAAATTAGCAATGTTCTATTATAAGGTGGTGGTCTGATATAACCTTCTAGGATAAGTAGTTTTTAGATTTTTTGTAGATTTATTATAATATGTCTCTTGTAAATGTTTCTGCCTAGTGCGACAGATCGTTTGTAAGTGCTCTTAGAAGTAACTGCAAAATATTAGGCCTAAATATTAAGCTCAACATTTTGTATAGTCTATGACAAAATAATTTTAATAAAAGATCACTAGTAAGATTGCCTAAGTTAAAAAAAATAAAAATAAAAAAATAAAATAAAAATAAAATAAATAAAATAAAATAAAATAAAATAAAATGTAAATAAATATGCGATATATATTTATTTCCTCTTTTAAAACCATTAGTTAAATAGTTAATTATTATATTATTATATTTTTTATACTTATTATTAGCAATAACCTGATTTTATTCTGACAAATATACTAAATTTATAGCTGATTTTATCATAGGATATTTAAGTTATATCAGATGATATAATTGTTTTAATTATACTATTATTTCTATAAAACACAATATCATAATACTAGTGATTAAAAACTTTGGCTTAAAACCAAAGATCATTAAATACTAAAAAATATATATTTAAAGTTTAAAGAAAAGTTTATATATATATTTTTACAAAAATTAAATATAAGTAATTTTTTTATATAAATTTATATATAAAAATAGGGTAAGTCAACTCATTTGATTTATAAATAACAGCAATCTAAACTCTAATATATAAACATGTCTCTTGACTATTATAGACAAAACCACTATGAATAACAAAATATTAAGTACTTGCAAAACCTTTCGATCTATAATAAGGACAGTGTTATTTATTACTTAATTTTTTTTTTATCAGAAGCTTACTCCTTTCCCTCACCTTAATGTATAATTTGATCAGGTTCTTATATATTATTTTAAAATTTTTACCCTTCTCCTCTCCTAAAAAATCACCTGATTTTTGTCATGTCTCTAATTGTTTAGTTGGTGATACAGTTAATTCTTCCTAAATACAACCTCTGTAAATATAATATTTTCTTAAATGCAACCTCTGTAAATGTAATATCTCCCTAAATACACATTTTTATTTTGGCTGTATGAAATAATTAGTACTAAATGCACGTTCTATATTCTGTAAATGCAAGTTTACTCAAAAAATTTTTTATATTATGCTAACCTCTCTAAATGCATATAGCCAATCAGAAATTATGTTATACAAACCTGCAGATCAAATATTAAAAACTGCAATTTGATTAGCTCTTCCTAAATGCAAACCTTCTTAAATGCATGGTCTTGACTGGTCTGTACATATTGTATTTATAGAGGTTAGACTATAATAATAAAAAAATTCTTGAGCTTTTATATATTAACTTTAAAATCTTGTAATTTTTTAAGTTTTATTAACTTTTTTAACTAAAGTTAACTGGTATAGATTATTGTAGATTATTTAAACTATATATCTTTTTTTATCTACTTAAACTTTTATTTGTGAATTTTTAATAATAAATGAATATGATAAAAAATTTCTAAGAAAAGCTAACAAAAATGTATATAGGAGTTAATCAAATTTGATATATAGATCATTCTAGAATCTGATTTTCTAATTTAGTATATTCTCTAACTATAATAATATTATTCAAACAATTAAATATTTATTATTACCTAATTTAGTTAAACAATATACAGTATATTACTTAACAACTAGCAAATTTTATATATTGCAAATGATTTTGTCACTCACAGATATATTAAAATTGACAGGACTTAGGATCAATTTTCTAATCATATAATAATGTCAAAAAACTTGGAATTTTTGTTTAAGTTAAGGTTTTGGTTTGATGAAAATTCATTTTATAATTACAAAGGCTTTCTAATAGTAAAATCATACAAGGAAAATGTTTACTTAGAGTACAGAAGGTAGTTAATTAAATTAAATTCTGAGATATTCTTGATTTTTTCAAAAAAGTATTTGTTTTGATTTTTTACATTATATCTGATTGTGGCTAATTTTAGCTCAAAAATCACATGATCAAAAATCGATTCTACATCCTGTCTATATATGCTGATAAAATTATTTTAGATTTCAGAATATAAAATTAAAATTTGAAGCGAAATTGTATTGACCTATTTTACTTAAAAAATGAAATTTTTGACACTTTTTTTGAAAAGACGAAATTATAAAAAATATAACTACCTAAATTAGATTTGTTATTGCATATAAAAAATTTTAAATTGCTCTAATAAAAACAAAATAGAGGTTTTTTGAAAATCTATTTTAGTGGTATATATAATTTGGATATATCTATGTGCTTTAGGGTGTATGATATAGTGGTCATGGGTATATCATCATAGCATGCTAATGGTGATATGTTATAAGGTATATCTAAAACAAAAATAGTCTATAGGCATGCCACTTATATGATATGTTTCATTCTGGCTAAACAGATATTTGGATATTTTGAAATATTCTGAGTAGAAAATCAGACAATATAAAATTACAAGAGAAAATTGAAGCAAAGATTCTAAATATTCTGAAAGATGGTTCAATTATATTCTAGCATGCTAATAGTATACCTATAATATGACATAGCATAAATTTTGGCTAATGGCATGCCAAATTTTTTTGCTGTATCACACTCTAATGTACCCACTGCCCAAAATAGAAATAATCATTATTGTTTATATTATTTCAATATGTATTTATGTTTTTTTATTAAAAAAATACTGTTAATTAGTGTTAGGATTAGTGTTAAAAAATATATTAAAATTTAGTAAAGAATGTTTTTGTTAGAACGAAGAAGTTAGTTTTATAAACGAAATTTTAAGATAAAAACAATTTTTAAAAAATGATTAATGTTTTTAATCTTAACGTTATACACAGATTGTTCAAATAAATTCGACGTGATGAACACTGATTGGATAAAAAGCATGATTTTCAAATCAGGTGATAGGCACATAGATGTACGCATCACCTGCTTGCAATTTTTAGTTTGAATTGTCAATTGACTTTTTAATGTATCTAGTATATGATCAGATGATCGCTTCACTAGGTGTATTATGTAACTATAACTTTTTTTAGATAAATAATGATTAATAAGTAACAATTTTATAATAATTACTATAAAATTTTAAATAGACATATGGCTTTAACAGTTTGATAGTTTTGGATAAAATTTCACCAAGATCAGTAATATGTTTTTACAAAGCTAGTCATTTTTTTAAAAGAAACTAAATTAAACCTTTTTTTTTGTTTTTTCTTTAAGAAAATATAACATATCATATTAAAATTTTTTTTGTTTAAATAAGAAAATTAAAGAAATAGCTCTATAGCTTTAGTTGTAAAGACATAATACTGGCCTTTACGAAATTTTATTCAAATCTATCAACCTGTTAAAGCTGTGCATATATTTAAAATTTTTGATAATTATTATAAAAATTGTTACCTATCGATCGCTATCTAAAAAAACACGTTTTATAGTTTGATTTACATAGTACACTGCACATCACACCACTTCGTTACTAATTAATAATTAGATATAGCAGTACACGTTGTTAACATGGCACTAATTACGTATTTGATATTACATGATTAGTTGAAACCAAAATATCTTTTAAAGCAGTATTTCTATTTATTTATTTTTTCCTAGTTCTTGACCTTATGGTTTGGCCTCACTTCACTCGGCCAAATTTGAATCTTTTTTGCCACATTTCAAAATAGTTTATATAAAAATATTATGTTGCAAACTTTAAGTTTTAATCAAGATTACACAATAATGTGTATACAATTTAAATATAAGTATTAAAACTTATATATACAGACAGCTTTGTTATCCAGTATTAGCTAACTAATAATTAGAAAATTAAGCGAAGCAGTATAAAATTTTATATCTTTAATGAAATAGAACACAAATACATAAGGATAATTTTGAAAATAACTAATACAAAAACTTTCTGCTTCGTTTTAAGCTCAGGTTATATTTGTTTTATATTTCACTATCATCATTTAATCAAAAATTTCATCCAATAGGAAAAAACATTTACTGTATTACACTAACATTGTTGCATCGATTAAGTGGCTATTATCAAATTACTTCGTTATGGTTTCTTTAACGATCAGTGATTATCTATTCATCATACCGGCAGAAAATCCGAAGAAAAAAAAACTAAAAGTGTGAAAAAAGCTCGAAAAGTAAAAACAAATCTAAATCGGAAAGACACATAAGTGCAAAATGGATGCTTTTTTTACTAGAATTTAAACATTTTAATCGATTCTAATTATTATTATTATTTTTTTTTTCACCATGCATAGTATCATATACGAATCGTGTATTCGAATCGAAGTACGTATCTATGTATATATAAAAATGGCAGATGAAAATCTCTCCTTTTATAGATTTAAAGGAAATTTTGGCCGTCGATCTTATGCACAAATGTAATACAGAATGCAAAAAACAGTAAAAAAAATACACTGCATAAGTATAAATAGTAAAGAATATTACACTGCATGAACAAATTAGGGTAAATAGAACACGCCAAAATTATAGATCCTTAAAAATCGTATTTTAAACCACCCTTGAAATTTCGTGAGAAGAACCTTCGAAGGCCAGGGAATTTGCAAACGACATCCATAAATTAAACCAACAAAATTTTTATTATTAAATAAACCCAGAAAGCAAAATTTTCCTAAATTTTATATATAAAAATTAGGTGCGTCAATCATTTGACTCCATATTAAAACGACCTCTCAATCAATATC
The DNA here is from genome assembly GCA_910592135.1 of Racocetra fulgida. Lineage (NCBI taxonomy): Eukaryota > Fungi > Glomeromycota > Glomeromycetes > Diversisporales > Gigasporaceae > Racocetra > Racocetra fulgida. Next base: position 4,578 of record CAJVPZ010001958.1, on the reverse strand, counting down.
AATTATATCATTTATCTCCGCCCCTAATTTGAGACAGTCTCCCTGGAGTTTCTTCTATGCGGCCCATTACGGACCCTAGTACATAAAGAAAAACCTGTTACCTTACCAGACTCAATCTATCTTATGGATCGATGCTCTGGCGGTATCTATATGATAATTTCTTTATGCACTGCTATCACGGGACAATTTTAGACAAGCAATTGGGCGTGAAAAAGTGTATAAACAAAGAACATTTCATTTTTTTAAAAACCTATCTTAATTTCATCGCGCTTTGCTAACTTGGCTGAACCGCTTGACTTACTTGGCTAAACTGCTTAGTCATAGGCTGCCTAATCAATTTGAAGGGCTTATCGTTATTTCGAAAACAGCGATAAAATGCAGTACATTGCTTTTGAGTCAGTGTGAAGATATATATCGATATATATATTTATTCAGAATAAACATAAACTTTGCATATACTTGAGATATGTTATACTGAATGCGTCATCTCATGTAATAATGCTACATAATCGGAAAGTTTAAATGTGATACATACTTTTGTTTAAAAATCTAAAAAGTCGAACACGCATATATCTAATGTTAATAAAGTTTGTGTATTTTTGGTATCGGATGCGATAGAGTCGTCAAAGTCGTAACCAAAGAGAAGAGATATTTCAAGGTACTACATTCAATTGTGTAAAATGCGTAAATTGCGCAAATTGTTTTGATGTTTATATTTCGTCTGTGCGTTCAAGGAGTCGTGTTATATAAACATAGCAATAACAATAATGGAACTACGGTACATATAAGTCTTAAAATCTATGCTCACGTGACTACACTTAAGAGCAAAATTTGTGATTGAGTGCAAAGTGTAGATGTCTTGTACCATATAAAGAATTTCTATGCAAATTAAGTGTATTTTTAAGTTAATAACAAACTTTAACATCGAATCAAATATAAAAGTATCCAGTCATTTTACTTTTCAATGTCAATGCATGACGGAATAACCAGTAATTTACATAGATGCGTGTAACCAAACCAATAGGTATATAATCAAAAAATTTTCATGAGTTACATTTTTCGAGATGTAGTTTTGTTTATACAAGATCCCCTTTTACGGCTCCTTTCATTCATTCTTTTTTTTTCTTTGTCGGATTCTTCCATTCTTTCATTTCGATCCCTTTACAGATTTCATAGATTTCGTATTTGATTTATTTATAACCAAATCTGTAGAGGACATCCGTCTTATACACAAATCCACTTTCTTTTTCCTTTCTGCCGAATATTCACATGTTATTCATTCATTTTGGTGGTTTATATATATAATTATTTGCGAATATGTTTTTATCAAACAGGAGGAAATCAACTTCCGCAAAATCTGCTATAACTCCTCAACCGCAAAATGACTTTCCTTCCGCAAGAACAACTACCACCACTACTACTAAAATTCCTACTTCTTTAAATGTTCCTAAACAAGATCAGATAATTGACGAAACAAAACCATTAAGCCCTACAACTCCGACTGAAGGTGCCACTGTTACAAAAACTACCACCACAACTACCGTTACTACGGTCACGACTACTACTGTTTCTTCTAAGAGTCCTAATAATAATCCCGATATCGGGAATCCCAATATTAACCCACTTGAATCTGATAAACGCAATTCTTCTGTTTTTGAAGATGTGTGTAATACCCGGAATGTTTGTAATTCATCAACCTTACAACCAATGGCAACGTCTTCTTTCAAGGATCCAATGAAAGGAAATTATAATATGTATGACTCTCGCCCTTTAATTAATATTGTTCCCGCAAAATCTTCGTCTGTATATGATGTAAAGAAGTCGATTAATGATGATATTCTTGGTCCTCCAATTATTAATATACTTCCTACTAAATCTTCGTTGCCTGTAAACATTAACCAGTCAAACCATGATGAATCTTCAATATCTGCCCCTCATATTTTATCAAATTCTTCGTCTTCAAATGTTCCAATAGTCGTTTCTTCTACAAAACCTCCTGTATCTTCACTCCTAGAGAATAAATTTCGTCATAATAGAAGTTCAACTATAGTTAATACCAATTCTTTCTCAAAGCCCAAAAATTCAGTTATCGGAAACTCTGTGTCCGCCATCGATGGAGAAGATACTACCTGTACGAAACAACCTCGAAAACGTCAACTTAAACGTATGGGATCTGCTCCCACTCTAAACATTCCTTTTATGCCTGTGACTAAGAATTTAAATAAAATTTCTTTGACAAAGTCGATGACAAATTTGAATGGACTTGAAGCAAATTCTGATAGTGAAACTCCAAAACAATATCTTGAAAGAATGATGTATAGTATTTCGAGATCCAAATTGGTTACTATATTAGCTCAAAAGTGTGTGTTTTATTTATTGCGTAATTATAAATTAGAATTTATACGTGTTTAGATGTGTATTTGTGTGTAAACTGTAACCCATTACTTAATTTATAGAACCGATGAATTTCATCAATCTGCTCTTAAGGCGTACATGGAATCTTTTGAATTTGAAAAAGTCCCTATTGATCTTGCCTTAAGGTATATACATTTTTAATGAAAAGCGAATGTTTATAAATAATCTCCAATTAATCAAATTTCTAAATAATTATATATATATATTATTAAATTTTGTTAATAAGAAAACTTTTAATGGATTGCAATTTACCAAAAGAAACTCAACAAATTGATCGTGTTATAGAAGCATTTGCGAAAAGATATCATGAATCAAACCCTGATTTATTTCCTTCTGCAGGTAAATTATTATTGTTGGTGAAATGTCGTGTTATCTCATTAAACATGTTAACTTTGTTATATTTGTTATATTTGTCCTTGCTTTTTTTAGATACTCCTTATATTCTTGCATTCTCTTTATTGATGCTTCACACAGATGCTTATAATAAAAGTGTGAGGCGAAAGATGACAAAAGAAGAATTTGTCAAGAATACACGTATTGATGGTGTTAATCCGGAAATATTAGAGGTAATTATATCATTAACTTTTTATAAATATTTTTCTTACTATTTATTATTAATTTATATCAAATTAAATTATTATTTATAGATTCTTTATGATAATATCACTTTTGCTCAATTTATATATGCTCAAGATGATACTGATGTTAATGGACAGACCATGCTTGAATCTCCGACACAACACCGTCAAATGAAATTTTTCTCCTCAAAGGAACGAAGAAAGTCTACGCGTCCCAAGAATGATCCTTATTGGGTTATACAAACTGTAAGTTTTTAATTCAGTGAATTGAATTTTTATAATAATTAAAATTTATAAAATTCATCTCAATTTTTAGAAAATACCGACTGAATTTAAACCCAAAATCAAAGATATTATTCCTACAGAAAATCCATATTCCTATATGGGAACCCTTCCAGCTCTAGATATTGCTGATCTTCATCGTGCATTCTCTGCGCCTCACACGATTCGAATCACGGGTGTTCAAAACAGACGTAAAAGTCATGCTTTTAAAAACACTTCTGGTTCTCTTCAGTCAACAAATGAAGACGGAACTTTTCTTTTAAAAATAACTAAAAGTGGTAAACTTGGAAGGAAGGTTGATTTAATAGATGGTAAAAAGAAGACTGGTTTCATAAGAAGTTGGAGAATATATGGTGTCATATTGAGTGGTAGTCAATTAATGTTCTTTAAAGATGAAGCGGGATTTAATGCACAAATGAAAAAGTTAAAAAATTCCGAAAAGGTTTGTTTTTATCTGTTACATTGATGTTATAGTTACACATATGATTACGTTCGTTTGTTAACATTAATTTCTGAATTATATGCGGATTTTTTTTCAGGAATCTGCAAAATTACCTGTTCTAAAACCAGATGTAATACTCATGACTGCAGATTCGGTGGCAGTATATGATAAGAATTATGAGAAATATAAAAATGTCTTTCGTTTGGTATGTCCAAAAGGCCACCAATATTTATTTCAAGCTGAGAGTGAAGCAGAAATGAATGATTGGATATCAAAAATTAATTATGCAGCTACATTTAAAACGGCTGGATTAAAAATGAGAAATCTTCGGAATCCTTATGTTGGACAACAGAGACGAGGTGCCAGTAGTGGTGGATTGAGATTTGGGATTGGAATGTTTGGACACAGTCATGATGCTGCTGCAAAAGAATCGCAAGGTCGGGTCAATTTGGTTCGGGTAAGTTCATTTCTTAGCATGAACTTTGTAATTCAGTCATTGTATTATTTTATTTAAATTATACATACTATATGAATTATAATTTCTTCTAGGCAAAAATTGATGAACTTCAAGGAAAAATTTCCGCACTAACATCACAACTTCAAACTGATATTCGATTCAGAAATAATCTATTTCTAATGATACCATATAAAGCATCAACAAGAGATCGTATCTTACAAGTAGCAACTTCTGTAGCGTCTCGACTAAAACATACTTGTTTAGAATTAAGTAGGCTTGTATGTTATAACGAAATTCTTGAAAAGGACTTATGTTCAACGGTAATGGAAGACAAAACATATTGGCAAAATCGAAGAAGTTATTTTACTCCTGGAGATAATAACATGGATGATAATTCTTCATTT
>CAJVPZ010001957.1:0-13334 GCA_910592135.1 Racocetra fulgida | reverse complement strand
AGTGACGAAAAGGGAAAACCTGTAATTCGAAAAATAGATTATTATGCGAATTACAGGTTTTCCCTTTTCGTCACTCATATCATGTAAACATCATATGATTCGACCAATCAGAATTAGCAATTCTTTGTACTATCTAGCGACCTAGACTTCCATACTTTCGAATTCGGGACTCTCCATGTTTTCCAACTCGGGATCTTCCATGTTTTCTAATTCCATCTGTAGTAGAATCTCCCGATTAATTAATATCCGAATCGTAATTTTCATTATTCATAATTATTTTTTCTGCTATTAGAACGTCACTTGAATTTGTATTACTATGAGGATGTCGACCGAATACCATACAATAGGTGTCGTTTTATGAGAAGAACAATATAATTAAAAAAAATGATAATAAAAATAATAAATAAATAAATAAAAATATTTACATGATACATTTTAAGCCAATGCAAAAATTAAGGAACGTCGTGTCTTCAGCGATTTAGACTGAGCTGGTTCAGCATAAGAGAATCAACTGAAATGGTCCCTTATGTGAAAAATATACTTATATTCTCCACCGGGAATGGCCGTCATATTGATAGTATCGAACTAATGCAATTGAACCTTTGTTAACCTATATAAATTTATTGATTAAAGTTAATATAGCACACATACTTGAACGTGATTTAGAAAGCCTTCGGAGCTCTTTTAGATATACGTCGAGTAACACACACTTTGCTTTCATTAATTACTATAGCGTATCTAACCCGAATCTAATGAGATAGTTATTATTATTATTGTTTATTTTTATTTTTTATAAACAAGCGTAAATCTACCTTTTTCCAGATTTTTTCTTGGCCACTGGGCAGCACCAATTATTTCGTAAAAATTTTCGATATAACAAGCTTGCGTTCCAAGGTTATTCTTATCTTGTTTAAGCAGATGCAGTTCCTCTGTTGCATCAATACGATGGACTTTAAAGTATTAACCGCCAAATATTTGAACTTCGCATTTTACTGGAGATTTGGATTTTTTAGTTCATTTAAACATCCATTATCGTTATAGCGATTTCTATCCAACTAGCTTCGCTTGTTTTTTCTTTTGTTAATGAATGTCTTTAATATTCGGTTAAAGGTTTCACGAGTCAAAGTTATATTCTTGCGAATCCATAAGGGCTGAAAAAATATGTAATAAGCGATAAAAATAGATTCGGATAAATAGATTCGGATATAATGATAAAAAAAACAATAAATAAAGATAAAAAGAATTGTTTTTATAAATATCAATGTAATGTAAATATCAAATATTAATGTAATTATTAATAATTCTTATTATCAGTAGTTTATTACTACATTGCTTAGGTCTCATGAATTGATCTGTGTCTCACGATCTGCATAACAAATCGCCTGGGCCATTTCACGATCGGTGAGAAATAACACGGATCGGTTTTATATAATGTGTAAATATTTTTTTACAAGTGGTACAAGGCCAACAAAGATCAGGTATATGTCGTGGCTGAAGTTGGCATCTGCCTGAAGTTGGAACTTCAGGTACGTACTGAAGTTGGCACCTGCCTAAAACAGTAATTTCAGGGGCTAATTTCAACTTAAGGCACCAACTTTAGTCGGATGTCAACAGTTTAACTATAAAGTATTACTCTCAATTAATATATTGACCCAATATTGTACATTGTTATATTTCATTTATTTAAAATATGAATTATTCCAAATTATGAATTATTCCAAATAATATATCGACCCAATACTATATTTTAGATAAATTAATATTCAACTCGCTTTACATATAAACCAAGGTCATACAAATGCTGTGCAGCTATCTTACAAAACAAAATAGATGTTAAATTGGAAAAATTACATTCATATAATTTTAAAATATTTACTGTCAACTCTTTCTATAACGAACTGACGATTCGGAAAGAAAATAAACTTTGTTACTTTTTATATCAAAAATTATAAAATTTTTAATTTTGAATTCACTATATCTAGAGTTAGCTAGATAGAGGTTTGTTATATTTAGAGTCAACTGTATCTAATACAATATCATGTAAAAATGAATAAAATACAAGCATAAGACAATAATTTATGATACAGTTAATAAATAAATGCATAAATTATATAATAAAATTTTGTTAATTGGAAATATCTCAAAAAAATCATTGATAAATCATAAAAACGAACGACCGAATCATATAAAAATTACGACTCTAAAACAGCATTTAACATATCTTCTTCATCTCTTTTATCTTCTTCAGTCTTTGCTTTGGTTATTTCATCTATCTTTTTTTCAATTACAAGTGATTTATTCTCTTTTATATATTGCTCACAATAATCGTTAAGTTGTGTTGCTTGAAGTAATTTTGCCCATTCGTTAATTTCAACTGCATTATTAATATTAACATGTGAGCAATCTACATCTTCTATAATCATTACTTCAACCTGACTTTTTAATGGATCAACTTGATATTTATCTGAAGCCTTAAGCAAATCAACTAAGAATACATCAGTGCATTTTGAATCTTCAAAAACTGCTGAAATTGCATCATCAAGTGTTTGACCATATAACCAACGAATTAGGACACGGAATGCTGAAGGTTCAATATCATTAATGTCAACAATTACTTTTTGATACTCTGTAGCTTCCTTCATTTTTCCACAGAATAATGTTTTAAAATGTTTCGAAGCGGCTGTAAAGTTATAATTTATTGATTAATAAATATTATAAGCAATAAATAATATAAAAATTATATATATGAAACAATTTAAGCAGACCTGAAAGAACATATCGATTAGCTTTAATTTTTTCGATCCTACTATCGTAATGAATTTGAAACACAACATCATGATGCATTGTATCGTCCTGTTCTTCAAGGCTATCTAAAAGCCCACAAAGTAACTCATCTTTTTGCGAATGGTTTTGAGTTTTTACATTAAAATTAATATTTTTAATTTCTCTAGCTCCGGCTACTTTCAATAGAAACTTAAATTCTTTCAAATTATCATGAACCTTGTACAGTCCAGCTCTAACATCTTCTTGCGCACCAAATACAAGATTTACTCCTGCAACCCAATCTTCAGGGATGAAAGGATCATAACCATTCAAAAATATTCTTGCATTTGTTTGTAAACGAGGTTTTATTTTGTTATCGAGATTTCCATTAGCTCTAAGCCAATTGTCTAAATTCTTATATGTCTCCTTTAAAATGTCCAAAATTAATTGGACTCCCTGTGGTGATTTCCATGAATTGTTCTCCGACTGACATATGTTCATCGCGATATAACACAAATTATCAAGAATAATACTCATTGAAGGATGAAATGATTTGGGAAATCTACTTTTAAATGCATTTGGTGGGTCTATCGATTTTAAAAATATTGGACACTGTGTCCAACAAAGAAGTTTATATTCTTGGCAACACATCGAATTTATCGAATCAAATCCCGTTGTTTGAACAGCTGTTTCCTTTAATGGGCTTTCCAGATTTGTGTCTACCGGCACGAATTTGACCGAGATTAACTCTTGCCATTGATCAGCTGTGAAATGTAAACTTGTCAAATGCTGATAAAGATAGTCCATTAGGAATCTTGCATCCATTTTTACCAAATCAATTCGATCAATTGACGACTGAATACTTTTAATTCTTGAATCAATTTCATGTACACATTCGAGAAATGTTTGAGAATTGACTTGATATTTTAATCCCATTCTTTTTAAAGCATTTAAGCATTTAGTATCCCTTTGCAAGACAGGGTGTAAAATTTTGTTAGTGTTCTTAAAAATTCCTTTAAAAAGATCTTCATTTTCATCATATAAAGTATTTGCTCTGACAAGTTCTGTAAAATTATAATTTGGAATTATTTCAAGTGGCAATAAATAATTTTCAATGTTACTTTCTTCTAAAGAGAGTACCGCCTTTAAAAAGTCAAGATATCTTTGATTCAAAATTACGATTTGTGGATTCAGATATTTTTTAATATATTCTATTGGTGTCATATATTTAGCGCCTAGACTAATCAATGTGGAAAAGTCTAAATCAGATTCTATAAGAAAAATATTCGTTTCTTGCTGAATAGGGAGAAGAGGAATATTGCGTGGGGGTACTATTCCCTCCTGAGCAGATATGCAAATGCTACATGACTGAATTGGCCATATGGGTAAGGTTTTAATAAATTTAATTAATTTGTTATCTACATATTTAAGAGAATATAATTAATAAATTATGTAAATATAAAGTACAATAAAGTATAATTTTTGATGCTTACTTTGGTCAGGAATAAACAAATTGCTGATAAATGATTTAAATCTTTTAATCTTATCTTGATCAAGTTCTTCAGCAAATAAATGCTGCAAAGATTTTGAAGATTTTTTAACAGCTATTTCTAAAGATTTAATCATATTCACTGCAGTTGACTGCAAGATACAATCTCTAATATATGCATTACAGTTATTAGGCAATATAATGTCTGTAAACCTGACACCAAGCTTCGCAAGTATCGGTACCATCTGGTGATCTGTAACCATCAATAAAGGATTAGACCGATCGGGTAAAACGAGTTTACAAGGATCTATGCAAGTTGGCAATATTGGAAATCTTGACAGCCTGTTAAATTCATACTTTGCATCCGGTGCTGTAAACTTTGACAGTATTTCATTAATCCAATATTTATTTGGATACTGCTCTCCGGAAGGTTCCCAATCAATTTCTTCATCACGTTGTAGCTCATATTCCAATAAGTCGATAATGGAATTTGCGTCTAAAGATTTAATTTTGAACTCATCGCAAAATTTTGTATTCTTAAAAATATGTTGAAGATCATAAGGTAGATCAGCAACAAACTTTGAGAATGAATGAGGAAATAACTTCCGTAACTCTTGTTTCGCGATGTAATATGTTTGTAAACCAAAATATCCTAAGGAATTATCACAAAGCGGTAGTAATTTTAAACCATTAAGTTGTTTATACGTGTAGTCATTTTGAGTAAAGAATTTTAAAAACTGAAATGCTATTTTATGTAATTTTTCATCTTCAACATCCAGAATATCAGGATTGTTCCGAAGCAAATTACAAACTAATTTTGGGGTGATCATTTTGATATCGATATGAGGGAATTGCATTTCATTAATCATCTTCTTAATATGATTAAATTTAACTTCAGGTAATTTGACGATTTCTAAATTTTTTAACCGAGTTATAAGAATATCTGCAATTGTTGAATCATTTGAAGCCACAAGATATGCTTTATTTAACGAGGTAAAGGTACCTCCATTCACTTCCGTCCAGAAAACTTTATATCTTTTAAAATATAATTCTCGAAGTACATAATACCCATATTCTCGGTATATATCTAAAGTTGATGTTATTGGCCACAATTGTGTAAACATTTGAACATTAAATGGTGGCATCAATTTATTAACAACATGCTCTAAAATCTTAGCGTGCAGTGAAGGTAAGACATTCAAGAAAATATATTTATTGCATTCGTTTGTTTCAGCCGAGAACACAGGAAGCTTTTTGAATTTAGCATCTGGAAATGCCTTTGGCTTTGGTTTGTTTGGTTTAATGACATGCTTTATGCCTTTAAAAACTTTTTTGACAATGCGCCAAGGCTTGCCTTTCTGGGACACCGAGCTCCCAGTTTCAGCCGTTGAGTGATTGCTATCAACTTGTAAAACCTCTTGGTCACTGGAGAGGTGAAACGTTCCATTGATGTGAACACTAAGAGGTGTAGACACCGGTAATGAAAGATGCGAATAAACCTTTCCATCAAGTGATGGAATATTGGAAAACTAATATAGAATATTGTGTGTTAACGAAGATGTATCTAACTGACATAATCTACTATAGTTATACAGTATTACCTTTTCATCTTTAAGCTCTTCTAATGATTTACCATCTCCCATAGACAATAATGCAGCAACACCACCTCTTGCCTTAAATTAATAACTGGTTAGTTAGTTATCTAATTAGCATAAATTATTATTATTTAATTATGGCTTACTGAAAAGTTATTTCCTTTAGAAATCTCTTTGAACTTGGATTTGTTATCTCCACCAGTGCAAATTAGCCAAATCTCTGAACATTTATCGTTTTTATAAGGTTGATCTTGTCTACAATACATTTCCATTTCGAGTTGATAAAGTCTTTCCTCACATGAATGAGAAATACGAAGTTCGCGAATATCCTCTATATTCTGAATTTTTGTCTCCCAAATTAAATCTAGATTATCTGCTGCATTCATTTGAAATAAACTACATTGCTCAATATTTCTTAAAAATAACATCTCGCGATTTCCTTGTACATTTTCAAAAATTCTGCTTCTGAGATCCTCCGATTTTATTATTTGACTTGATAATTCACTTGGTACTGTTCGTAGAGGCAATCTGAACAAAGTTCCATTAAATTTCTTTTCAAATTCACAACCAAACATTCCGACATACGTGGATGCTTGGTCTTTAAATCTTTTCTTAAAACCCATTTCAATGAAATTAATCTTTGTTCTACAAGGACTTCGAGGTGGGTTGCCATTTGTTGGCAAAAATTTTCCTAGTGGATTAAAAAAAACTATATGATCGCCACTAACCTTTATATTTTAAAAGAAATTAGTCATTATTTAAATATTTAAATGTCACACATATAATATAGTTAAAGTTATTACAAAGCTAGGTAAATCAGTCAAATGGTATACACAATTAAAACCAATTCCAAATCTTGTTTGAGCATTCTTTTTTCCCAATCCAAGTTCTTTTATGGACTCAAAATCAAGTGAAGTAAATTCGGAATCATTATATATCCATAGAGCCGGTCCTTGCCATTGATTCATTTCATCAGATAACAATGTATTTTGTTTGTCTGCATTTTTGTTGAGCGAATCAAAAGGCCGTTTATTGACTTTTTTATGATCTCTTTCATCAATAACAAAAAAAATTTTTCTTGCTCTCGCATTATCAGCATTCTACAAATATGATAAATTTAAAAACTATATAGTTATTATAAATTAAAAAACTTTTGCTTTTCATACCTTTAGAAATTCAGTAAATATTGATTCAAGTGAATGACCCTAAAGTAATAATGAGTAATATGTTTAAATTGTGAACAATTTATTGTATTGTAATTAACAAACAAGCTGTATAATTAGTAAGTATTATATTTACACTAATCATATTATTTATTCTAGCAGCTAATTGTTCATTTGGTTCATAAACTTTTCCATAATCATTATTTGTATCAGCTAAATAAAAATATCAACATAATCAGCAGATCAATATAATATAATCAATATATGAGAAAAATTTTGCTTTATACTCACATTCAATAAATTTTCCAGTAAGCATATTCAATTCAAGAGTTTTGGCATCAGAATAAGTAATTAAAGGATGAACAATTTTTAATTCATTTTTCTCACTGTCATCCATCCTTGCTTTCATATCATCGTAGTAAATCTCATATCTATTCACCAATTTATGATCTGTACTTGGTATCAATAAATCATTTAAACTTTCACGAGAATCACTTTGCTCATTAATTCTGACTGCAATTAGTCTAATAAATGTTATCACTTTGCGTATTTCATCATTGGATAGTGGCTTTTTAGAACGGAACGCTTTTACTAGGGTTATTAAATGGGGAGTTCCTATTTTTTGTTCAACACCCATTTTCTTAAATAATTCTTTGTATCGTTTAAATGCATAGGGAAGTTCGGCGAGTACTAATTCGTTACTGTTTAAGCTTTTATCAAGTTCAATCACGACATTGTGTGGAGAATAAAATTTATTAGAGCAAAAAATCCATTTTTCACCTTTAAGTTTCTCTTTAATTGACGCCAAGTTTGAATTATTTATCTTATCATTCAAATATTTATATACTTCTTCACATATTTTGAAAGTATTTTTATGTATTGCTTCCATGGATGAACAGGCCTTAAGTTGCGCGATAACATCGTCAATAGATGGACATATATCCCATTTCATATGTTTAATTAAAGATTTATTTTCAAAAGAATACTCAATAATTGGCTTTACCAACCCAACCAAATTTTTATATTTCATGCATCGGCATTCATTTGCTTTGGAAAATTGTTTTTTACCAGAAGAATCAACTGTTGGAATCCATTTTCTAGTCTGCAATATAGAACCTAATTGTGGCGTGCTATGTGATTGTGGTTGTTGATTAGTCCCTAAAATTTTATCATAATTTTTATCAATATATTGAACTAGTTTCAGAGACTTTTTATGTACAATATCAAATTCATCCTTCATTCGTTTGGCAAATACATCGAGCCGTTGAATAACATCAGATGAAGAAAAACATGATTTCATTCCTAACATTTTTAATGATGCCAAAAAGTTGTCACGAGATTTTTCTAAGAAACTTCCGGCAGGAAATAGACACTCATCATTAAAAAATAATTCTAAAATATTATGATTATCAGGATCAAATAAATCTGTAGGCTTTTTCAATTCAACATGTGTTTCTTTTCGCTGTGTATTAAGAATCGTACTTGCTGGTATAAACGCCAAAATTTTCAGATTAGATTTTAATTCTGGATTATCTGAAAGAATAAGTTGTAATCGTTCAAAAAGCTTTACAATTACAATTTCAATTGTGGCTGGCGTTTGATTTTTTAGATATGGGATTACAAATTTAGTCCAATATTCTTGTTGTGATAATCGCTTAACCTTTACGATACTTTCTAGAAGAAATTTTTTGTTTGGGGTTGATGCATCAAGAAATCCCACTGTATTTGGTGCAATTATTTTTCCATAATTTTTTTCGTCTTCATTTGGAAGAAGATACCAGTCTTTTTTACTAGGCTTAAGTGCAATATGCTCTCCTTTACCGACTTCGGAAAAAATTGGAAGATAATTGACAATATCGTTAATAGGCTCATTAACAGATGAACGCCGTAAACAATTAATTATTATTTCTACTTCTTGAGGTTTGAATTTTTTCTGGACATTTTTTGGAAATATAGCAACTACACGTAAAGAAGTCAAAACCTCTTCTAAATTTTCAAGACTAATTACATATTTTGATAACCTAATAAAAATGATTAAATAAATTAATAAAATTAATAAACTTTGATGTAAAAAAACATTTGATGCCAACAAAATTGTAGTTTATAAAAAAAGAAAACGTAGCAGTACTTTGATCGGTTATAAATATCAAGCTTTTCAAAATTTTTATCAACAAAAATGGTGCCAAAACTCTCAATAATAGGTTGCACATCATTGTCAAGTTTATTATCGAAACTATTCCAAAAACATTTCTGTTTGGTTTTTAATTTCCTAAGAGTTTTATGATTTGTAGGTAATAAATGTACATCCTCAAATTCCGTTAGATCATAGTCTCTTTCTTTAAAATTATTCCAAATTTTAAAAATCCAATCACAAGAATCACCCAATGGAATCTCATCACTTCCAAGGCCTCCAACGGAATATTCACTTAATTCACCTTTGATCATGCTAGCTACTACGGATGGAACCAGGATCTTAATATTGAGGTCCCATCCTCCTTGAGCACCTAAATATAAATGATTCCATAACTCAGAAGGAATATTTTTATCGACAAGATATTTCAAATTCTTTACAAAGATATTTCGTTCATCATTATCACCGATGGAATTATTATTATCAGGTCCAACATAGAAGACCAAATTTTTCAATTTTGATTCAATTCCAAAAAACTTTTTCTGTTTTTCCTGTTGTAAAATTGTTCCAAAAGTTCCATCAGATAAAGGAATCATTGTAAGACCAATTAATTCGTTATAATTTTTGTCTTTGAGAACATATTCAAATAATGATATAATATCATCTCTTTTTAAATTTTCCAATTTTGATTTATTATGATGAAGATACATTCTAACAGTATGTGGAGAGCAAATATTTAAAGAATTTTTATGACATGATTTTTTCAAATCGTCATATATTTTAGAATCAATATTAATTATAGGAAATCCTATGCTTTCCATAATTTTTGAAATATCAGGGTGAGCAGATTCATCCGGAAAGAAACCATTTTCGATTGACAATAAATGAAATATAGTTCCACAGGATGTGGAAATCATTTGACTCGATGGCGCTGAAAATACACCAGACATGTTTCCAAATGAACAAGATTTTGGAGGACCACAGAAAACTTTATCAGCAACTTTGAAATTTTCAATAGTATTAAATAAAAGATTATTAACAAAACTTTTAGGATCAGTGTTTTTATTGATTGGCCAAAAACTGTAGAAATCTTTGGCATTTATGTCAGGTATTTTGATATGAAGTTGAACTAAAAACTTTGCCCAAGCTTGTGGAAGTATGACATTGAAAAGATATTGGTTCCATGAAACTTTGAGCTTAGCCAATGTACCTTCAGCCTAAAAAAAAAATATAACATCAAAATTAAACCAAATTTTTTAAGGTGATTGATTTCATGTATTCAAATAAAATACCAAATCTTCGCCATCGGTACTGGACCATAGTGTACGTCGATTTGTGCTGACCTTTTTGAAATAAAAATGCAAAAAATCAAAGATGTATTTCAGAGTAATAGATGAAAATATTCAAAGCATACTTACAGCAAAATGACCATGCACAGAGACACGAAATGGCATTAATATCGGAAGAGGAAGATAGCAAAATAATTTTCCAATGGCTTCAGGTTCATTAAGCGGAACAGCAATCCCAACATTTGGAATAAGTTTATAATCAATTATTTTCTTATTGAAAGTTTTATGGAAATAATTTGCGGTGGAGTTTAAATCACCAAGCCAATTAAAAATAATCCATTGACTTTCTTGTGGTTTGTTGTCACCTTTTTGTTGACGAAAGGTTGCCACAAATATAGATTCCAAAGTAAGATTACCAGAAAGTGTTTTTTCATCAAGTTCCTTCATCAAAGAACCAATTCTTTTAGCAATTAAATCACGCTTTTCGCGTACTTGTTCTGCATTTACGATTTCTATTGAGTAGAGCAACTTTGGAATAGACTCATTTTCTTTTAGTTCAAAGAATTTAATGCTTTCAACAGATTTCAAGAAAAGAAGACAATTGATGCTTTCATTTTCATAAAACTTATCAAACATATTTAATATTTTAGCTGGATTATATTCATTCTTTGAAATTTCCGAATCTTTAGCATCTTGAGCAGTACGAAGAGGATAACGGAAAATAGTGCCGTTCACTTTCTTATTACACGAAATGCCGAACGATTTAATGAATGGAGCGAATTGATCCGGATAATCATTAGCAATATTATCATCAATAAAATTATATCTAATTCCACCATCGAAGTACCAACCATGTGGCTAAAATAAAAATTGTAAGATTGCTTGAATAAAAATAAAAAACATATTGAATAAAAATTTGATACATACGTCGAAAATAACATATTGATCATTAGTAATAAAAGTAGGAGAATCGGTTATATGGTATATAGAATTAAAACCCACACCCATCACTATATTATTAAAGAAATTATGAGTAATTATCTGATATATCGTTATTATGCTGTTATTGCCATGATATTAAAATTATTTACCCCCAATCTTATCGAATTGATCACGTTTTTCACTATTTGCCAATTTCAATAATGACTGAAAATCACGTTCTTCAAATATAGAATCGTTTCTTGATAAAAGAGCAGGACCTTGATATCGATCTAATTTCAAGTTAGATTTATCATATTCATTCACTCTAGGCTCAATTAATTTATTAGTCGGATAAGTATTATGATCCTATTTAACGAGGACAAATCAATATATAAATTAAAATATAAAAAAGAATAAATAATTGGAATCAAATATTAATTATACCAATAAAAATGTTTGTGAGCGGCTTTTAGAGTCATCAGAGTTTTGAAGAATTTCACGAAGGATTTGAGATCCATCCGGATATTCATCAAGAATTTTACTCAGACGATGAGTATATGGTTCACCAGGTTTAAAGGTTCTGCCCTTCATTAATGTCTTTCATGCAAATCAATTTAAAAAAAGATTACCGTATCGCGTGAGCCAAAGTAACCAGAGTGACAAATAGCGTAAGTTAATTTTTAAAATGAATGTATATATTATAATATGCAATATACGTGATTTATAAGTTTAAAGAATCATGCCAACTGGATTTATTTTAACGCTATACGGTACATTTACGGTAAAATATCTGAAATATTCAAAATAGACAGAATGATCAAGTTTTATTCTCCGTCAATCAATTTGTTCGGAGCGTAATGGATTTCTTGTCCGTCCTCATTTGTAGTTAACGTAGTCAAAAAAAACATCCACACACGACTGTGTAATAAGATGGTCAAAATAAATACCACTAATTTTATTCAAAATCAGAAATTTGGCTATTTTCTGAATTTCTTATCTGTTATGATACGCGCTAATAAAGTTTGTAGTAAATATTTATGTCACTAAAGTTATGCCAGGTGATACAAAAATTACCTTTTTAATGCATTTTAACCAAAAATAATGCAATCGATAGGGTGGCTTGTACACGTGTTAGAGTAATTAATGTAACCGGGGTCTATAATAATAATATAAGTGCTAGTCACACTTATATAATTAATAATTTAATTTAACGGATCAATTTAAGTGCTACTTAAATGATGTAATAATTTAATAAGGAGTCACTTAATTAGTAATTTAAATGTAGCGATAACGAAATACGACGATAATAAATGGATTTAAACGTATTTTAAGTATAACGGTAATTAATTAGGTTTTATTAAGTAACTAAAAACAATTTATTCAAACATTTGAGGAATCGATTCTTTTTATCCAACTATTTTAAGACATCGAAGGCTAAAGGCTTTATTAAAGGCACAAGAGGTCTTACTTATATACTTTGACAAAAACCCGAGGCTTACAATAATCGAGATTTAGATCCTTGAAACGTCAGTTTATTCCGCTAAGCTTTTGAAACTACAGTTTCAATAATCAAGGCTTCGCTATTAATCAAGGAAGACTTTAAAGTAATTCGAACTACAACCTAACACAAAATACATCTAATCCGGATTAGTGTTCTTACTCGGGTCAGAGGTTTAAAACTTTTGAAGTTACTGCTATTTTCATAATTTCTTGAACACCTGATAAAAATTGACCGAATGGTACTCGATTAAGTTTGAAATTTAGGATAATAGATTCAATAAAAATACAAAATTGTACGTATGCGCGTAAGTACGTACGTGACTTTTACATTAGCAATTAAATAGTGAGAAAGTTTTACCAGCGCTACTAGACTTTATATGTTATCTCTACAAAATTTTTGGCCAAAGTTATTTACATACAAATATTATATGCCAGAAACTTATATGTAAAATTACCCAAATTTCTACCCGTATATAAAAGCCA
>CAJVPZ010001956.1:0-13335 GCA_910592135.1 Racocetra fulgida | reverse complement strand
CACCTGCAAAATAAGCTTTTTAGTAAAATGGATATTAGTAAAATGCATTGTTTTTGAAGTAATTGTAAGTGCAAAACCATGCCAAAAAAAACCAGTGAAAATAAAACATCAAAACCTCAACAAAAGTGCAAAATTCAAAAAATTGAATTAAATTTTGAGTAGTAGTGTTAGCTTTACTTCATAAATTTTGAAATTAATAATATTGATGTCAATTTGCATCATAATAATAAATTTTGAATGATCTGCATACAGAATTATAT
The DNA here is from genome assembly GCA_910592135.1 of Racocetra fulgida. Classification (NCBI taxonomy): domain Eukaryota; kingdom Fungi; phylum Glomeromycota; class Glomeromycetes; order Diversisporales; family Gigasporaceae; genus Racocetra; species Racocetra fulgida. Next base: position 13,075 of record CAJVPZ010001956.1, on the reverse strand, counting down.
CATACAGTATGTAAAAATCTTAACTTTTTCCAAAAATAAACATTACTCCTGCTAAAAAAAGATTTTGCAAAAATCAACATAAGCAACATCAAAAAAGTTAAAGGAAACCATTCCTTCACATTTCATGTTACACATGAAACGTGATTGTACTGGTAAATTTTATTGGTTTATCGAAAATAATCAAGTTAACAAATTGTCACAAATGAAAAAACCGATATTTATAAAAATAACTATATATAAGGCAAAATTAATACCAGAAAAAAACTTTATCATGAAATCTCGATAACTTTAAATTTATAAATATAATCTTGTCACAGACAAACTAAAATTTCATTGAACTAATTGTCCTAGTATACTAAAAATTAAAAAAGAAAAAAAAACAAACCAAAAACAAAAAATACAAAAAATAAATATTGAACCAATCCTGTATTCTAGAATACTAATGGCTAATAAAAAATAATCAAAAACAATTTTGTGTTTGCTCCAACATCAAACTGATCTTTAATTTTATTATAATTGGTAAACAGTTACAATACCACTACTTCGCTTTAACTTTTCTCATGAAATCTATAAACCTTATTATTCTGAAGAATAAGTTTTCACAAAATACGTAAAAGACCTATCCAAATATAATAAATATTTTATTGTATATATGTTGGAGGATATCAAGACATACAATTCTAAAAGTAGACTATAATTGCCGTTGCGACTCATTGCAAACAACTGGAAACTGATATAAGTTCCAAGATCATTCGTATGGGCCAATTTTTATAATATACTTTTCAAACCGATCTAATTCTGGTCAAATTTGCTGATCATTTGGCCCTTGGTTTATAAGTTTAAAAACGGATAAGCCAAGGCCAAATAATCAGCAAATTTGACCAGAATTAGATCAGTTTGTAAAGTATATTGTAAAAATTGGCCCATACGTTGTGACGTCCAATGGGAGAGTCTTTCTTGTATCATGATCAATTTAACTCAGGGTTGTCAACATTAATATCTCTTTTCCAGGTACCAAAGTACTAAACCAATATCCCTTTATTGTATCCCAGACACTAACAGAACAAATATCTTTATTCAACTAATCAACCTAGTACATTCCCAACGCACTAAAACTCAACTCAAAAATACCAAAAAGATTCACTAAAAGACTGACAAACAGACCTAAGAACTAAAATACATAACGTTCTATATATATTTACAAATAGACTCTAAATAAGATATATACTATTTAAAGGCTAATTAAGGTATGCTTTAAACTATTAAATTGTTACACGCAAAAGTATATAAAAGTATAATGGTTATACAACCAAAGATGTTTGTTATAAATGCGTTAAAATTATATATTTGGCCTCAAAGCACATGGAAGCAGTATTCTTGCGAACTACTTTGGACATTAGTTTAGACTTTCTGACAAAAAAATAAATTAAATAGAAATTTTATTAAGATAACTTATTTTAAATAAAAAATATTCAAATATAAAAAACATGTAAATTTATTAATGTTAATTATAAGAGATCCGAAAATATCTAGACATTTTAGATCAAAAAGGTTCTTGAACAAAAATACCCCGAATCGCTCTGGGCAAATATGCATGGTTACTCTCTAAAGTGTTTACGTTGATAGGTTTATGATAAACTATATTTTTATTGTTATTTTTATTGTTATTATTGTCATTATTAATTAATTCGCGATAATATTGTTTCTTTTGAAATTATTTTAATGGGGAGAAATTTTATAGCATGCAATATTAATTTATTAGAGGATTAATTTAGGTTCATTCTCGGCTATTCCTTCTTTTGATTGAGATCCTAAGTAGGTTTGATCACTATATTGAAGCACTGCCGCTATTTTGACTGAAACTTTTTTACATTTAATTAGTAAATCATTTTTCAACACAAATGATAATTTCGATTTATCACTTTCTATTTGTTCTTTACCAATAGTAATGATATTTTCTTTTCCAAAAAAATTGATATCAAAAATATTAATATGCAGTTTATAACGAATTTCCCTAGCTAATTTATCATTTTCTGCATTTAGAGGAATATTCCAATTGATTCTTAAAGCGTTATCTGTAACAAATTTCAACTTTGGAGTTAAATATTCCATATTTAAAAACCTTTCTACTGCATTTTTTATCCTTTTCTCAATTTTTTCCATTTCGCTTTTTTTCTTTTCAATTTCTTTTACTTCATTGGATTGATCACCATAGAGTCTTTTTAATAAAATGATAGCAGAACTAAAATATCCAATCCACTCTCCAGTCATTAAAAGCAGTAGGTTAGCCAAATCTATTGCACTACTTAACATTTGTGCTTCTTCAATTGCTAAAATGTCCTTTTCTATAGGCTTATTTTTAGGTCGCTTATTTTCTAAAATATTTTTGGCACGTTTCTTCATTGCATCTAATGTATCTTTTGCTAAGTTATTTATTTCAACTCCAGCAAAACATATGAATACCTTTAAAGTATCTTCGCTCAAGTTAACCAAAGTAACAATTGCTAAAGCATCTAAAAACTTTATAAACTTTTTGGGATCCTTTAATAGATTTCGTAAAAATTTTGCTGCGCTTTTTAATATTTGATCTTTAAAATACTCTAATAAACAATTTGGTATGTCCCTATTACATATTGGATATTTAATATCTAATTGAATTGATGACGGAATATCAATTTCTACAATTGCAGTTAATTTTTCTCTTCCATTTGTAATTCTAATTAAATATTTTCCCGTAATTAGAAAAGAAACCAAATTTTCACTTTGAGTATCAATTTGTTTTAAATCAATTTCGAAATGTCCCTCAAAATTTTCATTCAATTTAAGATCGGAAATAACTTCTTCGCATAAACCAACTGAAGCTTCTTCAATAAGACTTGCAAATTCTGCCGTCTTCCAAATTAATTCACAAAAGCTCGGCCATTTAATAATACTAAATTTATTCTCTTTAGACCAACATCCCATAATTGTTGGATTATCTATTCCAAGCAAAGATCCTTTCATTTTAATTTCTCCCTCAAGGCATCGTGTTTCATTTTTATAATTTAAATGAAATTCTGCAGGGTTCATGTCAAATAATTTGAGACAACCATCAATACCAATGCTGTGATTACTTTTGCTTAATTCTATTGCTAAATTATATTTAGTGATTTTAATAAATCTCAAATCTATTTCTGAATTATTACTTTCTGTCGCTTGAATCTTTATTCCTTTATTTATTTGTGCAGTGATTGAAAGATTGACTATTTCAAAGAAATTTATATGACCTCGGATATTATATCCTTTATTATAAACTTTTTTGTCAATTATTATTTCATCTTTAGGAAGGTATGCGGGCATATAATAAATCTCTCCATCATTAAAAATAATATCGGGAAAGTCGGTAGGCCATTTTACAGAAAGTATTTTAGCGAGTAAATGTGTAATTTTGATTTCTTTGTTAATGCTTATACTGCAAACATATGGTGTCCCGTTTACAAATAGAATTTGTCCCTCAAAAATAGTTTCCTTATTTTGATTTTCTGAATTAAACCTGACTTTGCCTTTTAAATGTGTACTATTTTTTAACTTTCTATTAAATGTCATATTAAATGACATATTAGTAGGTTCTATTATGACAAAATCGTTTTTATAATCGAAATTCATGTCAAATTCTATTTCTTTAATACATATTCCGCTCATTCCAAATGGGTTTTCAATAGATTGTAATTTTAATAACTTTGAATCTGCCTTAAATGATGAGCTTCCTTCATTGATAACCAATCTTCCATTAATTTTAAATTCTGTACCAAGAAGTGTTTTAAAATTCAAATCTCCGGAAATAATTAATTCAGATTCACTACTTTTCGGCTTATAAGAAAATGAAATTAATTCGAAATTCAATCCACCATAAAGTATTAAATTTTCGATTTCTGCTTTAAATTCGCTGTTAGATAATAATGATTTAGTGTCTAAAGATAATTCAACCAATATTTTTTGCGAAGTGGAAATTAAATTTGTCGTTGCACAAAGATTTTTTAATAAAACCGATTGATCCTTGCCATAATCTAAAGTTGCATATAAATTTGCACCTTGTACTAATCTCTGTTGATACCTATCTGGCAACTTAATTGAAATAATATCCTCAAATTTAATTTGTTTCTTGTCTTTAAAATTTTTATCATCCGAATTTAAAATATAATTGAGATCTTTGATTATATCATTTAGTTCTTGTTTAGCCTTCTCAAATATTACGCCTTTATATGACACAATCACAAGATTTGCTTGTGTTAAATGCAGGATCTCATCAATATTAGACACAATGTTAGATGATTTAAATAAATCTTCAATTTTAAAATCATTTGGTGTTTTTAAGGCACATATGTATCCAAATTCATTGTCAGTTGAAGTCTTTGTATTTGACTTTTTGACTAAGAGTAAAGCATTACCGATTGATTTGATTGATGCATATAGTGCAACAGATTTTTTGGAAAAGTTAATATAAAGGTAGGCTTGTTCCTTCGTTGACAAGATTAATTCAGATAGTATAACTGGTTGAGATTTTACAATGAATTTTGGCGATCTCATTTCTATTGGAATTTTACTCGACCATCCTTTATTATCACCTATCAACGTATTAACAATGTTTGAAATATAAATAGAATCTTCTTCGCCTACATTAGATTCCATACTTGCAACAACTATATCTTCATCTTTAGTTTTTGAGCTTGCAAATTCTAATTTGAGCTCTATCGTATCATCCAACATAAATGTCCCATATACTTTTCCTTCAAGTTTTTCTTTTTTTCCGTCGATATCATATGTATAATTGATTGATATTCCAACAGGTTGTAAAGTTATTGAAGGTTTTTTCAAGAGTTTGTAATTAGTTTTTTTATCCTCTGCAGAAACATTGAACCCAATTATTTTAAATGGCTTGATTAAAATTTTTACAAAATAGTTTTGATCCAGCTTAATATCATTAAAATTTGGCAATTCCGGCAACTTTGGTAATAAATCTGGCAAATTTGATCGATATCCTATTAAAAATTTTAATATGTCTAATATTGAAGGATTTGAAAATAAAGTAATAGAAGCTTCTACGACATTTTCAGAACAATCAATTTCTATTTTTGCACAAACGTCATGATTAGCTATCTTGCGAGAAATTGTGGCTTCTAATATATGTTTTCTATGAGGTGGAGCTACTTGATTAGGATTTTTCGCTACCTCATATTTAAATGATAAATTGTCAAGAATGAATTCGTCATATGGTAATACCTTTACTAATTTGGTTGAAAAACATTCAATATAAACACTATTCACACCAGTATTAATATCCAATTCAACGTTTGTTATTTCTGAATCGCATACCTCATAATACATTGAATTATCAGAAAATTCAGGCATTTCTATAAGCAACCTTGTAATATCTTTAAGTTTTTTACTTTTAACAGGAACTAAAGTGGCCTGAATGTTACGTTTTTCATTATTATAGTTTAATGTTGCAATCATTGAATCAATATTTCCTTCAATTCTGAATTTCCATGTTGCTGAATCCGTATCATTTTCTGGAGGAAAATAAGAAATACACACTTCCAATTGTTCAATAGTTAAAGGTTTTAGCTCAAGTTTATTCGCTTGAAGTATAAACAACAAATCTTGAATAATAAAATCTGAATTGTCCGAATTAACTTGATTAATATTAATCTCTGAAATTTTCATAGGTTCAAAAAGTTTTCCATAAACAGGAATTTCGAAAATGCTTTCAAGTTGAAAAATTTGAAGTGTCTCTTTTAAATTGAGATCGTCATTAAAGTTTGTAATTAATAGATTTCCAAACTGCTCTTTTGTTGGTAACATATATTTGATCTGGCAATTATACCTTCTATCTTTTCCAGTTATCTCGACTATCCCCTGGATATTTCCTGACCATTGCATACCATTATATTCTAAACCTATGATTGCGTTTGTAACTTCAATAACATCCCTTTTAATTATAAACTTTGGAATTAAAATACCTAGACTAAAATCACCAATTTCATAAATAGCATTCTGCTCATTCAATTTAATTTGTAAGTCAAGATATTGAAATTCCACGGACTCTAAATTTTTCAAATGACACCATAACATTGGTGCAGCTTCATTAAGCTTTTCAAAGGTATCATATAAATCGATAGTTTTTAGCAATTCTTTCAAGTTTAGTGGATCATTATTATTATCATATAAATCTTGAGGTCTGATAGAAACCAATATCGGCTGTTCTGTATTTTTTACAGGATGATAAGAAAGGTTGCCAGCAAGTTTTTTATCATCCACGGTTAAAAGATTAAATTTGATATTTAAACCAATCATTATATTTTCTATAGATAATGGATCATATATAGAAATATCAATGAATATATTTGTTAATCCTAAATTTTTGTAAATTTGAGGAGGCATGAATTTCTCCATTTTAGGGAAATTATTCGCAAAAATGCTAATACTTTTAAGACAAAAATTCATCGTGGGAGCCTCAGTTACCGGATAAAATAATAAATTAAATTCTGGATTAATGTCTTTTAAAAGATCATCCAGTAATATGTCATATAAAGGAACAAGTTTATTGTATACATTTTCGGAGTTATTTAAAGCCTGTGCAATATTAGCGAGAGTTGTATTATTGTTAAATTTCGCAGTTAAAAATTGTTCATTTTCATTTTGAATTAATATCTTTACTTCATTATCTCTAATATTTGCACGAGCCTCGATGGTTATATTAGGGTCACCATTAACAGCATCCGAGTTAATAATCGTGACTTTAATATCAGTCAATTGTGAAATTTCGATACTATCAAGTTGAAACTTATGTTCTGTTGTTGATTTATCCAAAAAGAGATCTACTCGAATTAATCTAGCACCAGTAGGACCAACTTCAAAATTGATATGCGAAATTTCTTTATTAATTTTTTGATTTAATAATGAAGTGCCTGATAAGAATGGTAACGGGAATTTTAAAAATTCCGGTGTTACCATTAATGGAGGCATTATTAATAAACTTAAATAACTAAGGGTAATATCTTTCCACCTTTTTTGTGAGATATTTGCATTTAACAGATAGTCATAAACAGATTTTGTTTGATATATATCTGAAATCTCTGGAGTCCATACCCAGCTACTTTTTGATCCATTATTATCCAAGTCTATCTTAATTTCTAATTGCAGGTTATCAAGTTGTGCATTTTTAATATTAACTTGCATGGCTGTAGCATGTTTGTAAAAAGGTGAACAAGAACGGAGTTTTGGAAGCTCGGATTCTTGTAGCCTTATAATAGCACTTTTTATATAAATTAGATTATTCTTGGTGATTTCCCATTCAACTTCAGAGTCTAATTTAGCTTGATGAAGCAAGCATTCATCCGAAAAGGATTTGAATATCTTTTTTACATTACAAGCTCTTATGATATAATTAAGCACATTTACAATTGTCAAACCAGAGTGTGCACTATGTTCTTCTCCAAGCACCATCAAGAAACTATACAAAGTGTTTCCACTTTTCTTCCATTTCATTTTGTTTATAAGATTATACTTTAAATCCTTTGAATCCTTTGAATCCTTTGAATTCTTTGGATCCTTTGGATCCTTTGAATCCTTTGAATCCTTTGGATCCTTTGAATCCTTTGAATCCTTTGGATCCTTTGAATCCTTTGGATCCTTCGAAAAACTAAATAATTGCGCACCTTCTTTGAAAGGTTGCTTCTTGAAATGTGGTATTGGTGTTAATTCTTCAAAGTCATCATTTTCAAAGTCATCATTTTCCAAGTCATCATTTTCAAAATTATCATTTTCAAAGTCATCATTTTCAAAGTTATAATTTTCAAAGTCATCATTTCCAATTTTGTTTACTAAATAAAAATCATCATATCCAAGCGTATAATAAAGGTCTTGTTCTGTATTTAAATCTAATAAATAGAATTCATCGTATTTATTCTTAGTCGCCCACTCAAATTTAACAATAAAGTTAAAATTGGAACTAGAAATTCGATATGCAATTTGATCGAGAAATGGTATATTAGATATAAAAAACAAAATAGGCTTGTTTGAAGGAACCAGATCCCCTTTCTCATTAACACCGAGCCAAAGTTGTTTATCGTTGACAATCTTGATATAAAATTCAGAGATTTTATTAATTGGTTGTTCTGGAATAGTTTTAAAGGTATCAGAAATTTTTTTGATTTCTAAATTCTCAGAACTATTCCAACTCAAAAGTCTTACGCTTTTTGGATCTTCAAATTCACCATTGAAAAGATCAATGCCAACTTTATACGAATTATCACTAATTGCATATATTTTAATGCGCTGGTTTAAAAGTTCATATATATCATATGATTTATTTTTTTCATTTTCCAATAAATCATTGACGACTAAAGCTAATAAATTCATATTGATTTTTGATCCATTAGATAACAAGAACTTTGCATTTCTCTTTACATTTGAATCCTCCAAGACAGATTTAATAATTCCGATCATTGCTAACGGGCTCGGACATCTATGCTTTGATCCTGAAGAGATAATATAGGTTCCTGCTATAAATGATCCATAAAAATTGGAGATAGAAGATGCAATATATCGAAATGCTAAAGGGGAAATGTTAAGGCAATGCCACATTGGACTAAGTAATGGCCTAAAATATATGGCATATTGTAATCGGTGTTTTATTTTTTTAGGTTTTGTGGAAATGCAGATATCAAAATTTTTAAATATTCTCTCTTTTATACTATCAAAATATGAATAAAGTTGTTCCTCAATAATATTTCCCCTTGTTGTATTATTAAAATAAGGATCAAGTTCTTTTTTATGGCTATCAATTATATCTCTAATAAAATCATATTTTGGCCAACAATGTGATCCAGAAGTTTGATTCATTTTATAAATAATATATAATTTCCTTACAACTTCTGACCAATTAATTTCATTCCAATCCCAATCGGCATTATGGTTTGTTGCAGAACTTTGAATAATCAATGCTTTTGCCATAAGTTTCAAAAAACGTTTAATTGCAGTTTGATTTGAAAAAATTTGATTATATCCTTGCAATAGAGCCGCATTATTTAATGTTTCAAAATTAGTAAAATTAAGCATGTTTTCGAAATCAGCTTTTATGTAAATGATTGTTTCATCGGTAAGATTTTTAAAATCAAATTGCCCACCGAAAAATAAAATAATCATTAAAGCAAATTGTTGATGTACATATTTGGGTGGATTAGCATAAGTTTCTGCAATTATTGAATTAATTCTTGACCCATGCCGGGGTACTTGAAAGATATCAATATATGGACGTTCAATCTGTTGCGTTGGCTGATATAAGTTTAACCTTGTAGCTAATACTTTATGTATCCATGAAGCGACATTATCACTTGTGAGGAATATTGATTTTTTAATTCCGTCGTTAAAATATTGGAAATATGTAAGTATACTCGACTGATCTTTTTGAATTTTAGCATTATTTCTCATCAATGTCACGTTATCGTTATTTCCTACTGCATTTATGTCTTGTTCAGCATCTTTTTTATGCTTTAAAATTAATGGTTTCCCGTTTTTATGGAAAATGCAATCTATAATTATATTTTGATACACAAATTTCGTTTCTTTATTATCCAATTCAAATCCATTGTCTCTTAGAATATCAATAATCGGTTTATTGCTAAATTCTTCAGTAAGTACCACATCAAGATCGAGTCTTGGAACTTCTTCAGCTTGAATATCTTTAGGTGAAAAGAATTCTTTTAAGAAAAAGAATTCTTTTAAGAATCTGGTTATACCACCATGATGTTTCTTACGAGGATTGGTAATAATAATTCTTTTAAAATTTGGTATTTTACATTTTAAAATCGCAGATTTAAAAATTTGATAAGATGAAGGGTGAGCAGGTCCACTGTCAATTAGACAGTAGTTTTTTTCATCTATTTTAATAATAAAACAATCACTTTCATTATCGGTTCGAACAAAGTATAAAACAGGAAAATCAGGCATTGCTTTGTTATTATCACAAATTACAAAATTAACAGTTAATTTTTTCGGTAAGGTGTATAGGTAAACTGGTTTATTTTACAATGCCAGATCATTCCGCTAGCACATTCAATTTATATAAGACAATTTTCACTTTTGTTTATTTATTATTGTTTTTTTTCGAGAAAAATTTTGCCAATAACGATAATTTTTTCCGTTTACTTTTTAAGGAAGATCATTATATTAATAAGTATTACTGTATACGTATAATCGATGAATGAGAATGTGCCTAATTCAAATATATGTACGCCTCCACAAACAAACCATTTCGAAATCGTTACACAGTACCGAATTTCCGGGTTTATTGGCAACAATCATTGTTCTAGTTAGGGTTCGGTTAGGTCAGTGAGTAGTAACTAAATTTTCATAAACTTATCGATATTTTTATGAAAATAAATTTAAAAAATATAATTATGATTGGATATTTTGAAATGGATATACAGCTAGAGTTACTAAATGCTGAAATGAATAATTGAATTATACCTGACGGAATTTAGTTACTAATTGCTGAAATGAATAATTGAATTATACCCGGCGGAAATTAGTTGCTGAAATGAATAATTGAATTATGCCTACGGAATTTATTTTTACAAAAAAATCTAATTTTTATTTATATTCCGAAAATATTAGTTCATTGTTTTTTTCGGGCTGATCCGAATTAATCACTTTGATGTGATCAGGTAATCAACAAACTTTGTCTCACAAATTCTGAACCGGAGTTTTCTAGATTTTTAAAATTAAAGAGATTATTTTTTTTAACAAATTTTTTACAAATTTTTTAAATTTTAAAGGTTGGGCCGCCTTTGACATCCTTGAGCATGGATGAAAAAAGAACAAAATTTACAACCTTGTTGTAAAGTTGATCCGCAATATTACTGATTCATACTTGGTTCCGAACACACGAGATATGCACATATGCACTTACGTACAGAGTTCAGAATGTATATTATTCTGCACACATAAACCAATTTATGGAAATGTATATAACATTTATGTTAAATTTTTGTATAACCAAAACATATTTTCTGAGCCTGTCGGCACTTAAAAAACCTTTTTTATAGATCTCACATGCTGCTGTATCAAATATCCGGATTACGTATAAGCAAAATTGTAGCACAAATAATTCATAAATTTGTTCCTTAAATAAGTTCGTTTTTGCTTTTTCTTTTGACTTATCTTTCGTCACACCTATTTATTAAAGTATGCCGAACTTCAGCCCAACTGTAGAATTCTCAAAGTCAACATTTTTAGAAGATTATATGATTCATTCATCATGAAACTTTGAGTAACATTAAAAGAAGTGTCCAAACTCACCTTACGCCTAAACACTAATCACGCAATGAAAGCATGTGTTTCTGTAATATAGTTGTTAAGCAAAACCTATTTAAGATTAAAAAAATATGAAACTTAACCCCCAGAAAAACGGTGAAACTTCGGCAAAATCCTAATGAAAAACATGCAAAGCTAATGTAAATGTACATATACCAGACCCAACTCATTTTTTTACTTTTTATATTAGTTAATTGTTTTTGGTGGAATGTAAGCGACTCAGGTCTTGTATATGCACTTTTATGTTGTTTCATAAAAATGTCAATTCTGTGATCTCCAAGCCATTCGGATTTAAATTAGAACTATACAAATAACGATGAGCTCCTTTCTCTTTAAAAATATTCTATATCGATATGAACTAGTGTAATAGAACGATGCTCAACCTATTTTATTATATTTTTATTATGATTTTAAGTTTATATAATTCTTTTTCGATTCAAATTCCGTTTCGATAAATATTATCAAATATGTTAATTTCTTTGTCTTTTTATTGTGTATCTAAATTAAGTAATTGATAATGGTTGATACATGTGAACCGCGTAAACATTGTAATACTGTAATATTGCGTATACGCCATTGCACTACCCGTAAATCCCTATGCCCCACAAAGCAAACACAAAATCTATAGCGTAGTCGCCAAATTTTCTTACCCACGTTAAATTAACCATATAGTCGTTAAATTTTTGTTGAGAACGCTCTATAAAATTAAAGAGTATATAAGACTTTATCCTTTGAAATCGACTTGAGACCCGTGGGTCTATAGCGTAGTGATTGCGCCGGTTCGAGTTACGTATACTGGAGGACAAAAACAGTGCCAGGATCACGATTGAAGTTCAGCCACAAACTCACAAGGGATGCCTCAAGATAAATAAGTAAATAAGGACATCTCCGTGAAACTCCGGTCGACAAACAAGAAACTCCAGGAAAAAGGACAGTTCCGGTAAAATCCCGGTTGCAATTGGGTCATCCGGTAAAATCCGGTTGTAGAAACTAGAAAACGAAAAAGGACAGTTCTGGTAAAATCCCCCGGTCCTAGTTGGGACCTCCTTTAATAAAAATGAGTTAATAAAGATTTGTCGTCCTGCGATCACTTAAATAAATTAATATATATCATATGTATATGTAGAATAATAAAATTTACTTTATTTTATTTATTTTGCTGTTCTCATTCAGCTAAGGTATATTAATCAAAATTTATCAGATAACTAATCAAGATAAAATAGTCATAATACCCAACTCAATTGGATTAGATACAAATTCAATAAAATGAAATGAGAGATGAGAGAAAAACTAACTATCGTTCACACTTAGTCATTATGGAATGGATCAAAATGATTAATGATTAAATGTTACACAAAATACGAAGGAATTGTAGTTGCTCGATGAGATGTGCAATTATCGATAATTGCATATTAAAAACTCGCTGGAATACTTTTTCAAAACATATGCGTGAAATTGGTTATCGAACTCAGTTTATACAAATATACTAATAGTTGTGCTTGTTAAAACTAGTGCAGCAAGCCGGCTTAGCCGGCCCAGCCGGTTCAGCCGCAGCTTAAATTACTGCGGCTCAGCCGTGGCTAAGCCGCAGCAAATATTCCACAAACAAGCGTTTTGCGAAGAATTTATGCTTAGGTGAATTTGGCTGCTTTCTAGAACTCCCCTAAGCCTAAAAGCATCACTACTTGTGCGATAGTTCGTGAGATAATCGAAGTCGAGT
>CAJVPZ010001955.1:0-13337 GCA_910592135.1 Racocetra fulgida | reverse complement strand
AAGTAGTAAGATTATCGAAATCTTATATGGTGGACGGTGGCAATATTACCCAACAGGGCTTAAATTACTATAGTAATTTGCCGGCCTGCAGCCTATTGTTTAAAATGGTTTTCTTGATTCATCCAAATTAGTATATTTTATATATTATTGTTCTAATATAATATAGAGCAAGAATGACACTTTTGCATGGCGGGTATATCAACATAGTCGTTTAAGCCCTGCTACCCAAACTATCTGAAACGTCTCAAACAATGTGGTGAATTGTATCACATTGTTTTGGCAACAACAATAAGGCGGTAATACTTCATATGAAATTATTTGTCACGTAGTTTGGAACATCCCAAATAGTTAGGGTAACATCGATAGTGGATGGTTACTCGCAGAGAATGACAATTATTTCGAATCTTTTTTTGAACATTATCAATACACCGCTCTAACAAATTAACAATCAATAAATGAACATGTTTCTGAATGTCTTATAATGTAGATCGTTTTTAATTGTTTGATTAACAACACAATGAGCTATATACGATCATCTCTTCCAATTCAGTAATTGGCAGTTTCAGGTTAGCATTAGATTTAAAGGTTTACAAATATAGCGTGGACACCATGTACTGCACAACTAATTTTTTTAAAGTTACAATAATTAGGTCTATGATAAACATGTAGGTGCTGGGTCTATTCTAGGAATGTCTTTTCTAGTTTCATATTGATAGCAATCTTAACATAAAGATAAATCATTCGATTAATATTCCCATTTTTGGCCGTTTTTTTTCAATTGAAAACTGTATTATTTCGGGAAGGTATCATTAATATACACTAATTCAAATTTTAAAATGGGTAACGGATTAGTACATAGCTACGTATTATAGTTACAAGCCATTCTTGTACACTACGTTCCTGATAAGTTACCGACACAGTAAGTTTAAGCTCAACATAGTTTTATAATGCCTTATAATTTAACTGATTTGAAAGTTATTAATTAAAGAACTTGAAATCATTTGAACAAATAAAATGCTTTTTCAAAAGCCTTAGAAATTAAAGGCTTTGGCTACATGAAAATTCAGTATAATAATTTAGATTAACAAAAAAAAAACAAAAAAATCGACTACCGATCGAAATTTCGAATGCCATGGTACTTAATACCGTATCAGAAAATATTTTTTAGCCAATTAAATTAATACAAAAAAAATCAAGTGATTGCGTGCAGTCAACCAACAAAATTAAACAAATATAGATAAGAGGGATTATGAATTTTGCTATTTATAGTGTTTCTAAAGAATATACATTTAAAGAAATTTACATGTATGAATGACGCCGAGGGAACTCAGCCCTGATCAAAGATATACGTATATAATTTGTAAGAAAATTTAATTATGCATCGTATATATCCCTGATTACAGGATTAGGGCTGAGTCCAGTAATAAACCTGAAAGCCGATGTCTAGTTTTCCCTTGATGTCACTCGTAAATTTCCTAATGCCCCTTAACAAATTACCAAATCCATAGATACCCGCGAATCAATCTGTTTTGTGTTGTGATCATTGCATATGATTTCTAATACTGTAACAACGTTTGGGCGCCGGTTAAAATCCTGACAAGCACAATCCCGACAAAAAAATCCCGACAGTTAAAAATCCCGACAATTAAAAATCCCGAAGTCAAAATTTTCAAGTAGAAAATCCCAAATATGGGATATGTTTAGAGCGAAGTAGATTCTTATGATTTAATTAACTTTAGGGTTAGGTCACTTTAGATAAAGGTTAGACTAGGGTTATGATATTTGTTATCATTATTTTTAATTGTTGGGATTTTTTGCTGTCGGGATTTTTGCTGGATTTCACTTGTCGGGATTTTGACCCAAACCCACAACGTTTTAGATATTTACATTTACAGAGTTGAAACTATTGCAATGGTACAGAGTTGAAACTATTGCAATGGTACAGAGTTGAAACGATTGCAATGCTACAGAGTACGTGGTACAATATGTCATAAAATCATGTGACTGAGCCCGGAGTTGACATGCGCAATTCATAATTCAATTGGCTAAAAATTTGAAACGTTTGTACTACTAATTTAGAAAGAATATTCTGTAGTACAGAACTTTTGTACTATGAAATGCGTACCGTACGTACGTACGTACGTACGTACGTACACACGCCGCACAGTTAGTATAGGGGGTGCCAATCCTAGTTTAGAACAAAGAGGATATATGTGGCTTCATCTACGTACGTACGTACGTAGGTCTCTATCGTTAGCTTTTTATCTCAAAAGTTATATAGAAAACAACATATATAAGTACCAACGTACGTACGTACGTACGTACGTACGCAACTGATAAAGTTTAACATCTGTTTTTTTAAAAAAAATTTTTTTTGTAAATAGAAACTTTAATGAATCGTAATCAAATATAATTAAATTTACTCCAGGTTTCAGCCCTTTGATATATATATATTTTAGGATTGAGGCAGTTTTTTTTTTTTTCGGATTGAGAAAGTTCTTTTTTAGGATTAAGGCAATTTTTTTTTAGGATTAAAGCAGTTTTTTTTTTTTTAGGATTGAGTATTCAAGATAATAATGAGACTAACCGGGACTGAAAAAGATGTTAGTGCATCATTAAAATAAAGTTTTTAAGATACCTAATAACTGAACATTCTTTTTGTTTTTTAACTAGGTTAGCTCATAACTACAAAATAATGAATAAATTAAGGTTTTAATCAAGGTAAATACGTAGTATAACGGCGCATCTCCGCATTCAGTGCATTATTAATAGTGCATTATTAAATATCTTTTTTTAGTGGTCAACGTATTGTGCATCAAAAAATAGGTTAACTCCGATGAACGTATATTAAAGATTCCGTTAATCTGACAGTGCAACAAAATTAATTGTTCTTTAATAACCCAGATATATTAATGAAAATGTTTGACATACTTTATATAGCGATAAAAGAAAAGAAAAATCGATTAATTAATCACGTGTAAATTATGAAAAAAATGAAACCAATTAATTTTTTTTTGATTTGTTTCATGTTTACTGAAATGGAACCTAACATTTTATAGCTTTTCGATTGTTCACAAGTAACGTAACCTATGATAATCATTTATCGTTATCTGTTGTGTACGTATGCATGTACTTAATAGATCTACTTTGTAGCATATACATTATATTCACTATATTCACTATATACATTGAAAACGTTTCTTGTCAGCTTTTTAAAATACATTAAAGAAATTTATTAATTTATTAATTTATTAAATTAAACGAGTTAATAATATAAACACGTTTAGTTAATAACGATAATAAAGTTGGCGTAGTAATTTCTAATTTCCAGTATTGTAAACGCATATAACGATAAAGTAAAAGTCTTTCTTTACTTAATTTGCCCGAATAACTAATGTGGAAATCAAAATCGATACGTATACGTACGTATGACCAGATGAGGTATATAGATTGTGCATTATGACATTCTCATATGAATAAGGCCGAATCAACCAATAATCTCTTTTTAATATTTTTTAATAGGAAGAAGACTAATCTTTTTTTATTGGTCTATTTTGTTTGTTTTTATTATTTAAATTAACAAATCCCATTGTTACCGTTATGTACATGAATAAGTATGGCCGATAGCGATATGTAGTTACAGTCGTCTACGCCCGAATTCTACGTATACGAATTATACGCAAATTGTATGCATTAGATGTCATCTAATCTGCATAAAGCATAATATGGTTGAATTGTGTGTATCCAAGTTACGTAAATTGCACAATGTGAATATCCCCTGTTTGACTTTTTGACATTTTCAGCTTTTTTTTTTAAAAAAAAAAGTCTTAAATATTCTTATCTCGGTTTTATACTTTGAAATACCAAACAGGTATATACTCCTTTGTGTTCGGCTCTATTAAGTAACCAACCAACCAATCATTTTTTTTTTAGAATTTTATTCATTTAGAAATTAGGTTTTTTTACATGTCTATTTTTAGTAATGTAAGTTTTTCGCTTATACTTTGTTACTCTATTCTCGATGCTTGTTTCACCGACAGTGATACGCACGATGACTACTGTGTATATATTCAATGGTTGTTTATTATACATCGTAGGTAATCATGAATGATATTATATTTATATTGTTTTTTCATACTTATATATTGATTCTATTTTCGATTATTTTGTTTCAGGGTTCATACTTGATTCCTGTGAAAGGATCATCGTTGGCTACTGAATAAATTCCTAGAGTCGACGTGGTATTTCATCACAGCTAATCAGTATTCGGTTTCGTGTGTTTTTTTTCTGTATAAAATTCCATTTTCTCCTTTTAATTCCTTGGCGCCGGATTCGCCATTATTTTTTGATAATAATCCTCTTTCCCTCTACCGATATACTATATTATTATTATATATTCTTCGCATGATAAATCAATTTTATTTCTTTTAATGAAATCTCTTATCTTAGCTAGAGCTTTCCTACCGACGCAAACCGTGCCGATATCAAATCCTCCGTCGTTTAGTGATGAAAGAGTTCCTGGATCTGAAATAGTTATACCCTTCGGTATGGGTCTACTATTCTTAAGTGGTCTTTGTACATTATATGTGATCTTACGGACTATATCTCGATGGAAAACAATTAAAAGACCTTTATCAATGGCATTGAGAGTGCCATTTTATATTGCTTTGTCAGGTAACGTTATTATTACGGTGTGTATTCTTTTGATCTTTATCTTTTTCCTTTAAAAAAAACTAAATCTAACTTTCCATCACCTAAACACTATTAGATTTCTCTTTATTCTGCATACACGTTTTAAACCTGGTAAATAAAATATCCTTTAATATTTTATTACACTTTTTAAATATTTAAATATTTCATATTTTAATTTTCTAATATAATAATACATATCATATCAATAGGGATTCCCTTTATTTCAAGGCAGACCTTGGCCAGAAGATGATTGCCGATTAATTGGTGGCGCAACATTCTTCTTAGTATCATGTAACATGATTCTAGTAGGATCATTGGCCATGTTGACATTTTTAAGAATATGTAGAAAATGGTACATTGACTTGGGAAAATTTGATTATAAATTATTTGCGTTTCTTATATCACTATCTTTTGTCCTTACTATGGCTGGAATTCCAAGTTTTGGTTCTAGTAAATATTGGTAAGTTATTATCTTTCAACATAACTAAATATAATTTAGTTCGACGTAATTGAAATCTAACTCATCATAATTTCTCTTGTTAATTTCTTTGGTTAATTACAACAGGTGTTTCACAAAGAAAAATAGCATGATAATGCCAGTAATAACTTTGGCCTTAAACTTTATAATATTGGCAATTACCATATTCTGTTACGCTATGACATTAAGAGAAATAAATTCGATTCAATTAAAAAAAGGGCAAAAAGCAACAAGATTTGATACTGGTACTTCGAAACATAAAAAGGTTGAACCAATTGTGGTGAGAAAGATTATTGGCTATGTGCTTATTTTCATTATTCAATGGACCCCTTCTATGATTTATGTCTTTGGTCAAATAATTAATGTATGTTTAATTATATTCAAGTTTATTCGTATTTCACTTCTTATTTAACTCAATTTAATTTTAAATTAACTAACTAACTTTTTTTTTTTTTTATTAAAGTATGATGAAATGTGGATTTATTTAGTGACTGATGCGACTGTAAACCTAGGTGGAATAGGCAACATGATACAATATATAATAAACGAAGGATGGCGTAATGATCCAAATTCCGACATTAATGATGATGACTTGTCTATTGTAGTAGTTAATAATCCTTCTACAAATGATTTGAATTCTCCTTCTTCCGCTCCTACCATAAGTTTACCTCTTCATCATTCAAAAATAAAGGTTGATGAATTGATCACTATTAAAATTGACCCTAAACAACGTTCTATTACTCCTGATTCTCAGAGTGATTATTCTTCTTCTCCAACTATAGCTCCAAGCATTTCAAGTAAAGTTGATGCCTTAAAAAATCAACGAAAAGATGATGCATTAATGAAACAACAACGAGAAATTGTACAAAGAGACATATCTGCTTCTTCTTCTTCTCAAAGCGATCATAGCCATATTATGAATGAATTAGATAAAATCATCGTCAAACATAATGATGATGTTATAAGGCATGGTGGTATTATGGCCAGGCAAAATAGTACCACTTTAGACACTGAACAAAATTCTAAAATTTTTAGAAAAAGTAGTATGAAAAAAAATAAGAACAACAGAAATGATACCGTAAGTTGGCATAGATTCGGAAGTGGTCCAAGTAATCGTGCTTCAATAAGAGGATTATTACAAAGAGTTGAAACTTTTAGAAAAATTAAAGATCCTAAAAATACTAAAGCTCCTAAAGATACTAAAGATATTGATGACATTAAAGAAGTTGATGAAACTTCTCCCCCTGGTGGGAATGAGCCCTATTCTTATCTATAATCAATCAACTTTTAACTTTTCGTTTTAACTTTAGTATATGGGGAAAATTTATTAATTTATAATTATTTTTTGGGAAAGCTGGTTATTTTTTCATTGAATATTAGGATATAAACCATATACGATGTATATAACCCTTTTTATTATTAGTATATATTACTTCTTATATATTTATCTATCTATATATCTATATTATTATATTATTATTATTTTATTTCATACACTTCTGAAAATGTAAAACACAATTGGTAAATCGTAGATGTTTTTTTTAAAAAAAAAAAAAAAAAAAAAAGAATATGGCTAAAAATGATCAAAGAAGCAACGGAAAAAATCAGCAAAAGCGAACGACGGAAAACGTACAAATCGCAAATAATCGAAAGCCCGAAAGATCAAAGACCGATATACTGTATCAAAAGACCGAAATATAAAATGATCGAAAAATCGAAAGATCGAAAAGGCAAGCTCTGAAATAAAAATTCGAACACAATATTCGATATATAAATAACATTCTACATACTATCCGAATCCTCTTCCAACACGAACCACGTATGAACCGAACTTTCTATTAGAAAAAAATTTTTTTCCAACTAAAAATACGGCACTTCTTCGTGAAGATGCACATTGTACATTCTTTTCTTAAAAATTAAAAACTAATTAAAAAATTGAAAATGGAAAAATCAAAAAAAACTTGTAATTATATTGTTAATTCCATAATAGGATGGTGATTTGTAAAACTTTTTTTTTTTCACATGTAGTTTATTACATGATCGAAAAAAATATACTTTAATTTACATGTTCTAAAAAGGAAAAAAAAATTGTGTAATTGACTATTGTCGATGGCGGTAGGGATTTTTTAAACATCAAAACATTGCCTAGACTTTTAAATTTGAATAATACACGTGCAATTCAATCATAGATTCATAATCTACAGTTTATCTTAACTTTATATATACTTTGGAATCGACCATTCTATGCTTGACTTTTCCGATCATTTTTTAATCATGCTTAATCCATATTTGTAAAAGTATCAAACAAATAAATTATTTTAAATTAATTAAAATTTTTTTTAAAAACCCTGTTTCTCTGTACAACATTTTTTCATTATTATCAAATTCCCTTTCCCTCCAGGATAATCAAATATTCTATACGTTCGTTTTCAGTAAATAATTCTGAAGAATACTGATTATATAATTCTGTGAAGGATGTTAAGTTTACCAAAGAAAAACTCAAGTCTTGAAATTATTTTTGATGATGATACTTGTGTAATGCATGGGTTACCCGAGGAATCCGATGGTTGTAAATTAAAAGGAAAAGTAATATTGACTAATAATAAAAGATTAAAAATTAAAAGTTTTAGTTTTACTTTTATCGGAAAAACAAATGTAAATTGTGGTCCTTTTATTTCTTCTTCAAGACCTGAATGTATGTTGCTCTTTATTTAAATAATACCGTTATTAGTCTTAATAATGTTACTACAGTCTACCCTCATTATAACGGACTCCGTTATAGCGGATACTTCGTTTATAATGGAATAATTTTTTTCTATAATAATTTAAAATTTTTTTTTTATTATTATACTAAATAACGCTATAGCGGATACTCATTATAACAGACAAGATTTCTCAGCTCGATCACTACGTTATAACGAGGGTAGACTGCATATACAGTATTAATAATGTTATCGACGTTAATAATGTTAATAATATTATCATCATTACTAATTTAATAATTTTACTTATAATAATCAGATAATGAATCACAAACAATGTGTCGAAGAGAATGTTTATTTCCTTCACCTTCTCAAATCCTTCCTGGTATCCACGAATTTGAATTTGAAGTCGATCTCCCTGGTCATTTACCCGCTTCGTTTAAGGGAACACGTGGAAAAATTGAATATTGGTGTTATGTAACCATAGCACGTCCAATGTTTCATGCTGATATTTCAATAAAAAAACCTGTCATCATTCAACGTTCTTTAATACCTAATGATATATTAACATCTCCAACTGCTATACAAGGTCATTTAACAACTTTCACCGAAGGTATATTAGATGATAAAGTTCAATACTCTATTAATGCTCCAATAATGGCTTTTAGGGAAGGTGGGTTGGTTTCTGTACAATTAGTATTGAAACCATTAAATTCTGATATAATTGTGAAATCGGTCGAATACGGTTTAAAAGAACTTGTACATTATCATAAATCTGGAGCTGATGATGGAGTACATGATATAACTGCAACAATAAAAGAGGATAGATTTCCTCTTGGAAAAAAATCAATTACTTTAAATAATTCCCATTCTTCTTCGACTCCTCAAAATGATTCTGATCCGATTCAAATTGATTTTAGACTATGTCCACGAGTAAATTGTGATATTGGTAGTTTATTAATTAATGTTTCTCATCAACTTTCTTTCTTTATTGAAATCGAAATTTCTGAACACATTTCTTTTGAAGTTAATAATAGTATTTTAATTGATGATTCTAATTCTTATGAAATTGATCATTCTAATTTTGATGATAATTCAAATTCTGATATGGACGAATTAGAGTACATTGATCAATACATTAATAGATTTAGATTTTCTACTGCTTCTTGTCTTTCTAATGTTTCCTCTTATACTGACTCTGAGATTAGAAATTCTTATTCATTGAATGGACCTAGGACACAATCTTTACCGGCACCATCCATACAACCTCTTTCACGTTCGGCTCCATCAAATCATGATTTTAGTAATCCTTTTAATAATTTAACTCATTCTAATTCAAACTTTATACAATTACCTCATTCCGATTTAAACTTTATTCAACAACAATCACGAAATACTTCTACTATACCTTATCCTGATTTTAACTTTCAACAATCACGACATACTTCTACTACGACTTATCCTGACTTAAACTTTCGACAATCACAAAATTTTGAATATTCTGGTGTTCCAATTTTAAATAATTATAATAATCGTCATTATAGTCATTATAGTCATTATACTGAATCATTACAATCTGATGGATTCAATCATGCTATGATTCCAAAAACAATTATTTCCCATAAAAAGCAATTATCCCTTGAAATTCCATTAATCATAACCACAAAATCAAATTATAATTCTCATTCAAATAGAACTAGTATAAGATGTATGAGTTTGAGAAGTAATGCGGGAAATCATTTATCGGGTATTCATGATTTTGAAAGTTCCCCTCCTTATTCTATGTTTGAAGAACCTCCTTCTTATATGTATGCAACTTTAGTTCCTCCCCCACCACGATATAATGATAGTCAATGAATGTTATAATATTGGACATCCTTTTTATAATACTATATATACTTTTTTTTATTTTTAATAGTTATGTTTTTTTTTGCTTGTATGTATTTTATCGTTTTTATTTATTATAATTTTTTTATGTAATTATTTTTTTTTCTTACATAGTTATTCTTTATTTGTTATTATCAATCTATTGTAATAGATTGTTTCTTTTTTTCATTTTGGATGATTGGCGAAACTTTGTCTTTCGAATTTTTTAGTTAATTCTGTTAATTCTTAGTTTATTATGGAAAAACATTTGTTTTTTCAATTAGTCAGGATATTTTAGTAAAAGTTTAAAAAATTTCACAAAATTCTTTGTATCAATAACTTCCATAATAAATGTTTTATAAGATTTGTTAATTAGTTATAGTTGATTTTTAGTGGATTATTCAAGTATAATTTCTTAAAGTTAACTCTCGAATCTAGGGATAGCGTTCATCGCGCTTTGCAAATTATGCATCCCTAATTTTTTTTTAAATAATGATTATGATTCTGATTATGATTATAAAGTTGGTTCGATTTATCAATAAATCTGAGTTTAGTATTGGCTAGTACTGTACAGCGTGGTCTAAAATACCCAGGGTACTTTACAATTTAAGCTGTATGTATATATGGATATTATAGACGGAGGGATACTATGGTCAGCGTAGGGGGGTATAAGTTGCACTATATGAGTGCTTCAGTAATATTTTATCTTTACTACGCGGGTATTCTACATTCCCAAGTGCAATCAATCCGTTCTTAGTACCCGAGGTACTTTACATTCTAGGCCTCCGAACATTATCCGGATAATTATCAGATATCCGCTATTTGTTATCCGAAGTATCGGATCTGAATTTATCCATATGGGCGAAAATTTTTGATGGGAATATTGTAATCATTCAAATTAAGTGATGCAATAATAGAATTAATACGTATAACCAACAGGAGGAAGCGTCGATGTTACACGACTGATCCTTCATTCCGCTAGTACATGTTATGATTATAATCCTACACCATTTTTATTATAATAAAATGGTGTAGGATTAGTAATAATAATCCTCCCGTGATCTTGATATAGTGATCGGGGATTATAATCATAACATGTACTAGCGGAATGATCTGGCGGAATGATCTGGTATTGTAAAATAATTTTTTTATATGTTGCACACCGGGTGAAGGATCAGTCGTGTAACATCGAAGGTTCCTCCTGTTCGTATAACCACAAAATTTGTTGCACAACGTCAGTATGTCAAATTATTAATAAGCAAGGCAAGTATACAATTAACCAATCAAATACAAACAAAATGCTTATCATGTTTTAATAAACGGTTTCATGACGGTTTCATAAGCAATTTTATAACTCAGAAGACAATCAACCAATTATCAATCCATACAATTTTATTTTGAATACATATTTAATACCGGTAATTTCGCAGCATCACATAAATGGTTGGATCAAATTTTATGAATTATTATCGTTTATTGTTTTTTAATAATCATCAGAATCGACAAAATCCGTCCATACGTACAACGTTTTCATAAATTCTGGAAAATCTGGCAAAAATTGACAGACCGAATATTTGCCGATCCGATAAGCTTTTGATTCGATAGCAGTGATAATCTTTTGATTCGGATGTATACACACTTCGGGTCACATTACTTACATCATAATTCGTTCATATATGATCATACGATCGTTTGACTTTTATATTAATAATAAATTACCTCATATTTCATGCATACTGATTACCTGACTTCGATTGCATAATTGATCGTTACTCGATCCCTTAATCCTGATCGATCACTTACTTATCACATGCATCACGTGCACAAGATAATGATCGTTCGTTCATTTTACCTTCATTCCCATACAAGTTCATCGCATACTGTAAATCACCATGACACTACTGTATAACCTACTGGTAGGAAACTAACCCTAAACTAATAGCGAACCAATTTTTTTTAATAAGATTAAATCATGGGCGAAATTTTTAGGGTGATGATTATAGTTATTAGGCGAAACATAGAGGTTTCGCCAAAAAAAAACTAAAAAGACGAAATGGCGAAATTGGCGAAACCTGGCGAAACTAATGAAAGGTTGCGAACTAATAAAAGTAAAAATTACTTAAAGAAAGCTAACCTTTTATATAATGATTAATCACTTTGTTTCTTCTCATCTGCTTTTAAATTTAAATTGTTATATCAAAATTATATATACCAAAAATTATACAATTAAAATCATTTAATTAATATTTTGCATTATTATATTTGTTGTAATATGTAGTGTTATTAGGCAAACTTAAGAGTTTCGCCACAGACGAAAGGCGAAACTTGTTTTGACTTTCATCAAAAAAATTAAAATGGCAAAATGACGAAACTGGCGAAAGGTGACAGAAACCGGTGAAACTGACGAAATTGCTGAAAGGTGGTGTAACTAAAAAAGGTAGCAAAACTGATTAAAGATGACAAAATTAATAAAAGAAGAATAGAAAGGTAATTAAAGAAAATTAAAACTCTTTTATACGATTATCTATTTTTGAAACCAAAATTATATGTTTTGTTAAACCAATTATATCTTAGATTCAGAAAAAAAGTAACAATAGTAAAGACTGTATTCAAAAATAATAACCTACTCACAGATAACCAGATATAGATTTTAAAATATATACAATTATTACTTTAAGCATAGACTCCAACACTAATATTTAATTTTAATGAAATTTGATATACAACATGCGCATAATTATGCTATCATATACGATGCTTTTGATCAATAATCAAAATTTTACTATTATAAGTCAATAACATAACGATTATTTCCTTAAAGATTTAGACTAGATAAAATAAAGCATCGGGAAATAATTCCTAGCAATAATATTGTTAACGAACTGCTTACGTATATATAGCATTTAATTAAAGTTTCAACAATGAAATATTAAAGAAAAAAATTTTAACAATAAATTTATTTCGAATACAAACAAAAGGTTATCACTTTGTTTATTGCTTTGCACATTTGAGCTACATGCTGTGCTTAATAGAATATTTTGATTTATTGACATGGCTCAATCTTTTTAAAGTCTTTGTAGATTTGATATTCACTGAGTTCTGCCTTTTTCAAGGTGTTTCAACTTTATCAGAGTTCTGCAGTTTCGCCAGGTTTCACCAGTTTCGCCAGATCTTGCCAGTTTTACCAGTTTCACCAGGTTTCACCAGTTTTGCTGGAAAATTTTATCTTTCATCTTTTACCGGATTTAGGTTTCGTCTTTTGTTATTTTCCAAAATGGGTTAATCTAACAACATTAGTGATGATGCTAGACTTATAAAAATGATTATTGAATTGCTATACCCCATATGAAAATTGATTTAAGGCATAGTTATTAACCTCAATCTACATCTCAAAGACTGGGTAACAAACAACTAAGACGGTGTGCAGTAATACAGGGCAACTCTGTAATATGTAATAATTGAATAAATAAATAAATAAGAGTATGATATAGTGATTAGGCTATACTCAAATAAGTGTTTAGATATTGTATATATCTATTTAATGAATAAAAGTCTCATGACCAAGATGCTTACAAAGTAAAATGAGAGACACCCTTTAT
>CAJVPZ010001954.1:0-13339 GCA_910592135.1 Racocetra fulgida | reverse complement strand
ATTATTAAGACCAAGTATTTCTTGTTAAATAAGTTTGATTTGTGTAGCATATTTAAGTGTAGCTGTAAACCAGCATCCTAGAAATTTAAATAGAGTGTGCTGAGGTTGTGTTTGGATGAAGTAGTTTATAAAGTTAATGTTTGGGGTTTGGTGAATATTTGATATTAATATTGATTTTTGTGGATTAACTTTGATATATACTATTGTGTAGAATGATGATGCTGCTTGTATAATTTGTTGTAATTGTTCAAGTGATTTGGCAAGCCAAAGTGTGTTATCCATATATGCAAGTACAGAGATAGATGTTAATGTTTCTTATACTTTGTAGAGTTGAGTTGTGTAATCTACTCAACTGTAGATAAGTATCCAGTATATGATTTATTGATATAAGTAATTAAAGGGTCGTAGTATATATATCAAAAAAGAGAGGTTATTGTTTCTCCTTGGTTGATTACATCTTGTATATTGTAGGGAGGTGTTAGTTCATGCTTGGTAATAACCTGATTTATACGATTTTGCAACAAGTTGATAATAATTTGTACAAGTTGTATACATATGTTTAGGCATTGCAGAGTTTTATTAAAAAGGTTTATATTAACTGAGTCATAGACTTTACTCATATCCTGTGATAGGATCCATATCTGTTTTTTAGTACATTTAGCATCTTCTAGAAAGTTGTTAAGTATGTGTATTAAATTGTTAATAGAGTTGTCAGGAAGTGCAATATAGTTATGAGGCTTAATGATCAGGTATAAAATGAAAATTTTAGTCAATCATTAGGTAAAGATTTTAGTAATACTGTTATTAAGAAGGCCATAGTATTGTAACAGTATCTTATATAGAGTATTTTGTATGATCATATATATATAATGTAGAAATCAATATATATTAATGTGAAAAATGCTATGCAAAATATCTGAATATCATCTACAGTTAAAAAAAAACTGCTATACAAAGTACTCAGGTATTTAGAATAGGAGGTACTTTTGTCAGTACATTATGATAATTAGTAAAATATTTTTTAATGATATCTTAATATCTACCAAACCAATTTGGATAGTCTAACTATTACTAGATGCATTTTGATGAGCTTTACAACTTTCTTTTATTGCTTTGCATCATCTTACTTCTAATAGTATTCTTAAATTTTTAGTATTTTACTACCAACAGTAGTATTCTTTTACATTAAGTTTTTTTGTATTTTGTTCTTTTCTTTGAATTTCTTTGTCAGAATTTTCATAGCATATTCTATTTCCAATTAATATATACTTTTTTTCTCTATAAATATATTTTTTTTTTGCCTAAATTTTATGATATATTCTTCTTGTCTAAGTTTTCAGCACATTCAATTTTTAATAATTTTTATATATATAATTTTTTTAATGCTTATTAACCAATTGATAAGTTATACATCTCACTTAATAATTTGTATCTAAAGTGCATTAACTGCAATTTGAGGCAAATATTAGTTTAAGGCACAATATATATTTGTTTTTATTTATCAATTTTTTTATTTATAATTTTTTTTTTACTTCTTTATAAGAAAGTGTCATCAAATTATTTCTATTTTATTATAAAGTAGTGATTTTAACAAAATTAGTAAAAACAGAGTGTGGCAACTTAGTGAAGTGGTGAAGTTGTCACACGCTCAAGTGGCAGAATCAGAGTTTGAATTCTATTAATAGCAAAAATTCAAATTCCAGAATATGTTACAGCAGAATGTGAGTGTAATCAGACAGTTTAGTATCTGCAATCTGATCATACTAGTTGTACTGGAAGGCTGTAGAACGTAGTGTAATACATGAGTTATACAAAACCCAAGTAAAACAGCTATATAAATCTAAAGTCAACGCATACAGAAGCCCACTTGGCAAGACCCGAATAGAGAGGTAATACAGATCTTCGATGGTATTACATAAAGGATTATTAACCAGAAAACTAGAAAACTGAATAGGACCAAAGTGCTTGACAAAGCACTTTATCAACCTGGCTACTAGAGAGTAATTAGAGGAAAAGAACCCAATTGTGAGGACCAAAGACAGGTCACAGCCCTTTTGAGCCATCTGGATTGGAAGTTTGAGATAATAGGTGTATGGAGGATAATCTATATAGTGG
Organism: Racocetra fulgida; assembly: GCA_910592135.1. Classification (NCBI taxonomy): domain Eukaryota; kingdom Fungi; phylum Glomeromycota; class Glomeromycetes; order Diversisporales; family Gigasporaceae; genus Racocetra; species Racocetra fulgida. The sequence goes on along the minus strand of CAJVPZ010001954.1, from coordinate 11,224 downwards.
GTGCTGGGGTTTGGATGAACTCTATAAGAGCAATAGTAGATAACTGTAACAGCCTTAGCTCACAAGTATTTGTTCTCAAATTCGGTGTAAGTATCAAAGAAGACTAGGTAATATGATAATAGTGGATATTGAACTGCTCTAGCAGGTGATGCACTCGAGAATGAATCAGTTAATTATGTCAGTAGTTCTATAGATAGATATGTGATAATCTTGGAATTTGGACTAACTTATGTATTGTATATTCCAAGTGAGATTAGATGAATTGGTATAGGAAACTCAGATCAGAGGGTTTAATTAGGTAACTCAAGTAATAGTGAGTTATAGGTATAGCATTTAGTGTAGAACCTAGTAATAGATAGATACTTAATTAGGCACTCAAAAGATGCAGGCATGGTTAGAATGTACCCTTGTCAGAATATACTTGTCTGAGGCCTCTTTAAAAAAAGCACCACATAATTCTATAATTTAATAAAAGCAGAAAACCAAAGAGGCTAATCTTGACTACAAAAAATTAGTAAAACTGTTTATTGATATTAAGACTTATATCTTTAAAAGGTTAAAAATTTTAAAAGAAAAAAATGTTTATTTAGGCAAATTACTTCTAAGTTATACTTTAATATAAAATTTAAATTTAATTTTTTTTATTACAATAATAAAATAAATTAAGAAAATCTTTATTTGTATAAAAATATAATAGTTAATAGGTTTGTATATAGGTTAACTAAAATATATTTATAAATTACTTCTAATTAATAAAATAAAATTAGAATCATTGAAGTAAAAAAAAAATAAAGTAGACATAAAAATACTCTTGTTTTATACAAACAAACTTGTTATTAATAAAGCTTATATATATGAAATGTTAAAAAGCAAACATATAATAATAAGTAGGTTTATATTATAGGTCAAGTTTCTTTTTAATATAAATTATTGTTAATGAAATTTTTAAATATAATATACTAAGATGTAGACATTATAAATAGTTTGTATAGAGATTAAGCTTTGGTTTCTTCTTTGCTTAAAGTAAACTCTATATGTTTGGTATTTAAACTAAAGGAATCTTTAAAAATAGCAAGTAGAAAAGAAAATAAACTTTCTTGTACTTTCAGTAATCAAGTTAAAAAAATATTTTGAAAATAATATCAATAATAATTTCTGGACAAAAATATCAAGTAGAAATTGAAGAACTAAGCTATATAACTATAAAATTTACAAGAAGAACCTCATATATTCTCATTGAACTATCACTTTTTTTCAAAAAGATTTTTGTAAAAAGTAGATGTTTTAGTTTACCTTTTTCAAAAAATTCCCCAAAATAGTTAGCATTGTTTATTTTTTAAAGAAGTATAACAGGACAACAAATATATTAAGACATATACCTTGAATGATCAAACAATGCTCTGAGACTACTATCGATTACCAACCTTCCTATGATCTCCGGTCAATGAAGTTTTTTCTATTAGTTTTTAACATTTATATACTATTTAGATAAATTTAGAATAGAAACTAATTTGTTTAATAGTATGTAATTTTTTTAAGCCTTTCACAAGCTTATAAATGTGACGTTAGAATAAACAATTTTATTTTTCTTTTTGTTTTCGATATTTCTTGCTTTTTTTTTGCTTGTATATTTGCACGTATGAATTCTGTGCCAGGTTTGTAATACAGAAATAGCAATACTCAAAAAATATTGGTTAGAATAGATTAAGTTAAAAAAATATTTATCGTTATATATAAATTTACTTTTATAAAATATTAACGATTCTTGATTTTTTTCTTATTAAACCTATAGTTATATAGTTAATTTTGATTTAATTCACTAATTAAATTGGTCAATATATATTTACAATATTATACTTATATATATATATTTATTGTGTGTTATATTATTGTAACTTCAACTTATATACAGTACCTTGATCTGCGAAAATTTTTGAAAAATTCGTTTTCACTAATTCACAATACAGTAATTGGCCAGATTATTTAACTAATTTGAGCGGCTTGACTAATTAGACCAGAAGCTCTTTTATCATTAACCGGCAAATTTTAGCCGACTAAGTGTTTGACCAATCCTGATAAAAGGTTTCAGAATTCTAAAAACTGATGCGATATTTTCGGAGAAAATCTTTCTATTTCAGGCTAGACTTTTACATTTGATTTCTAAGCATAAATTAAATCGTAGACGACTTGTTTCTAGAGATGCGTATTTTACCTTTTATGTATCAGTACTTGAAATGTACTAGATGAATGCTTTACATCACATAGCAATTAACGTTAGCTCGTTTCATAGCATCAGATATTACTGATAATTACACCACGAATATTGTCAGTTGGGTCGCGTTGTTAATCGTTTTTTACTTGAATGCCGTGTTATCCTTTTTTCAAATTGTAGTTGATTGGCTAAATAAGAACTCATTATTAAAAAAAAAACTTTATAAATATACGTACGTACGTATACGTACGGTGGATAACAAACGGAATTTGACACATGAAAATTTTTTTTAGTTGAAACATTCTGATCATAATAATGAAACAATTCTGTTGATTTAGTCATTTCTGATCGCAATAATGAAACATAAATCTATTTATTAAGTCATTTCTGTGAATATTAACAAGCTATAAGCTGGTTTGGTAGGAATTTAGATTTTTTTATTATTATATTCTTATATTCATTTATCATTGATATTATGCTCAAATGTGTCAATTCAAGGATTAAATAATATTTAAATTCATGGAAAAGAAGATCAGAACGTACAATTGTGTGAAGATCTTGAACAGATATCACTAAAAACTGAATGTTATAAACAATTACATAAGTTATGTTGCATTGCAGTTGTATTATTATTTGTCTTATTGATGCTTGCTGGAGCGATAGCTAGGGTTGTTAATGGAGTACTCCAGACTATAATAAAACATATAACCCGCTTCTGGAGTGCTCCGGAGTGGGTTATATGTTTTATTATTAACTGGAGCACTCCATTAACAACCCTAGCGATAGCATTAATATATAAAGTTTTCAGTAAATGGGTACTTATTACAGTAATGAGTAAGACGAACGCAATTTGTCAGGTGCGTGCCTTACTTAATGCTTACCGAAAATCACCGATTGTTTCCTAAAAAAAAATCCTGGTGAATTACCTGGTGAATTACCTGGTGAATCGAGATTCCACATAAACAATTATGCGATTGTACTTGAAGCACGAGGTTAATTTTTTTCTTGTAAAAAAAAACGCGTGAATATTCCTTTTTTGGCTCGATACCATTATGAGTAGTTTTATTCGGTATTTTATTACGGGTTTCCACAATACTTAAATCTTGATCTGCAACGGTGATGACATGAAATGTAAAGATGCTCGGAGACATGTTTATGACAAAAAAAAAGGATGCCATTCATATCTTTAAGACACTCGAAAACGCGAAAAAATGCTAGTCAAGAATCTTTATAGCTCAATTGTGCATATATAATGATAACACGAAATATTATTGAGAATATTTTAGAGTTAAACTTGAGTTTGCGTAAAAATAAGATTAAACGCGCGATACGTCATCTTTTTCACATGGATATCTTCCACATCAGATTAAATAAGCGCAGTTGCAGAAAAATTTTCCTTTCTCGCACATATCTTTGTCTTGTTGTTTGTTCCACAAACAAAATTTCCAATTTTATTTGTTTATTCTTGATCCCTTTTTTTTTTTTTTTTTTTTTTTTTTTTACCTATATATATAAAATCTTTTTTTAAAATTTTTTAAATTGTAAATGCTTGATTCTAAAGTTTTTCTTATTTTTTCTATTTGGTTTTAAAAGATTCGTGATGAATTCAACAACACAAAGACAAAACACGATCCTGCCAGAAAATAACACCATTGTTCTCTTTCAAACATTACCCAAAGGATCTTTCTGTCAATCTTATACGGTGAACGTTGGTGGCACAGCTTTCCAATTCTCAGAATTCAGGTACACAAAGATGATTATTTCGCGTATTACCTATCTAAAAATATTACCAACTGATCCATTATTATTAATCTGAAAGCCTTAAGAGAGATTCTCCAAATTTATTTACTGAATATTTTTTTGGGGAAAATGAATCAAGAAAGGGAACATCGTTTACCATGTGCATAGATCGAGATCCTCAGATCTTCACGATCATCGCAAGGTATCTTAGAGGCTACACTATCTTTCCACTATCCCCGACAAATCTTCCATGTGGAATGTCCTTTGAATTGTTTCGTCAAAATCTTATGGCCGATATTCACTTTTACAAACTTCCAGCTCTAAAGAAACAAACATTACCTATCTGCGCCTTTTTCAAAAGTCCCTTTAATGAAGATTGGCGGTTAGATATTACTTTAAGTTTGGTAAAACCGAAAGATCTAACCCTCGATAAAGAAATAGTTCTATCAATACACAGAGATGGATATTCAATCGTTCAATTTCATGCGACTGATGTTCTTTGGGATTTGGTTTCACCACAACAATCATACTTTCAGTTTACACAACAAGCTGATATATACACCCTACGTCAAATTTCTAAAACATTTCGACCAATGTATGATGATAATTCTTTATTCTATGGATGCGAAACTGGTCCATCTTTATATAATATTGACGATGTTGATATGCCAGGAAAGGATGTATATCATAATATCTTTAACAAAAGTAGAGAATTGGTTAAACCAATGGTGGGAAAGTGTGTTCGTGTTTACTTGACAAGAGCCATTTTTTCCTTGAGGATTCCTGATGTTCCGGTATATGGTGTAATGAACATTATACCTATGTGGGGTAGTGGGAATACTCAACTTTATCACTTATCACGAACTGGTGGATTATACTTTAATTAATTGATCATTAATATTGGTTATAATTGAAATATTTAGTGGCATTTATTTTTTTGATTATTTCAAAAAAAATATTCTTTAATGATTTCCGTAGCTCATTGCTTTTTACTAATTATTTTGACTCTTTTGTTTAATGATTTCAATGGAAATGATATGTTCTCTAAATAAAAATCTTAAATGATAAGAGTGCCTTTGATAAGAGTGTAGTAGCTTTAAAAAGATTGGAACTTTGTTCGCTATAAAAGGAATTTCCTTAATAATCGATTTTAATGTCGAACAAATAAAAAACGCGCCAAATAAACTTTTATAGAACACCATATGACACAATCTGAATCGGTGAATCAACGCGTAAATTTCAGGTAGTAAATTCCATTGCTAGAATTCATAATTCATATTATGAAAATTTCGAACTTTATAAATATTTTTATGTTAAAATAGAAGATCATTTACAATCAAACCTCGATATAATCACCGGCTTGGGAAACAAGAATCTGGTGATTATAAAAAGTCGTGACTATATGAAAGTTAAATTTTGTTTTATAATACGATTATATCAAGGATGTGACTATATCAAGAATATCAAGAGTGACTATAACGAGGTATTTGAAAAAAATAAATTTGAATGAAAAGAGAAGGGATGTTATCCTGCTTCGTGTAACATGAAATAACTTGTTAAAAATAGATTAGATTAATTTCTTGTATATACTAAGTAACTTTAGTCGAAAGGATATTAATAACAAGTTTGATTAGTGGCAAAGAATTAAAGAATCATACTCGAACGAATAATTACTTTCCGAGCAGTTTTAAGCAAGCCAATTTCATAAACAGAGTTTCTAAGCATTATAATGATAATATCTATTTCATATTGAGCTAAATTGCTGACAAAAGGATGTTCCTAAAAGCGTTGTTAATGAATTTTAATTAGTCACATATCGAAAAATAATCATAGTAATAATGAGCAAACCTCATTAAGCAGATTTGAACATTTTAAGCAGGATAGCATCCCTAAAAAAGAACGTGTTTTTAATATTTGATTATATTGCATAGACGTTGCATGTGTATGGTAATTTATTTGCCACGTAAATATAAAAATGTAAATATTATGTAATAACAAGATATATTACTGTATATATGTACCATTTTTTTCGAATGACATCATCGTGTCGCATATATATGTTGTCTGCAATACAAAGTACAAATTACACATCTCTCCTGAAATTCATATTTTCATTTTTGCACCCTTTCAAACAACAAAACAATGCGACTAAATGGCTATAGTGTAGAAATAATAATGGACGGAAAGCCTCTTCAAGAGTGTGAAGTCCTTTTAGATGAATGTACAGTAAGTATAAACAACTTAAAAAATTATTTTTCTTGTTTTTTTTTAATTATTCTTTGATACGCGTACTATATCGAAAATAGTCTCTGGCTGCTCAACCTTCTTGCATACTCGACGAGTCAACAGGAGAATACAGATACTGGTAAAGTTGCAAACTATTTGATTACAAGACTTTGTCATATTTATTAATGTTTACTTTATTCGTTGTTTTTATATTTTTTATGACACGTAAAAATAGCGAATACATTACGTTTGCTTCAGTTCTTGAACTTGATAAAAATTATTCGGTAACAATGTCCACCAACCATGCTACATTCCAATCACCTATTAGAGCTGACCTATATGTAGACGGAATAACCGACTTTACGTGTCACGAACTTATTGACTCTTCTCGAATTGTAAACGATGGATTTTGGAATCACCAATGGAATAAAATACATAATTTTTCATTCGACTTCACTTCTTTATCAAGCATTAAACCTTCCAAACCAATTGATCAATCCTCAGCCTTTAATGTTCTTAATGGACAGTTCGATAATGCAACCTCTAATCTCAAGCCTGGAGGTGTTGGGACCATCTCTGTTTATTTCTATAAAGCTAAAAGGAACTTCATAAATTTTCATAGTGTTTTTGAAGATAGGCCAAAATCATTTTTAAGTGACCAAGAAATTTTATTGAAATCAACTGAGCAGCTAGGTGGTATTCAATATCAAACAAAATTTAATGAAGGATTAGATTTTGAAATAGCAAAACCTAGCTATAGCCTTCAAATCGTTGATGAAAGGCCAATCGCTATTTTGAATATTCATTATAGACCTTATTCTTGGTTACTTTATCAAGGAATCTTAAAGTATCAACATCATGATTATTTCTATGATTTTTATGAAGTTAGATCTGATGGTGAGGAACAGGACATGAGTGTAGAGATGATAATTGATTAGGGAATGATCAATTATTTGATTTGTTTGATTGTGACTTGTCTTTATTCGTTTTAATGCTAATTTCATAATACGTTTGCTTAAAGTTTGCTCCTGGAACTTGAAATTAGATCTTGTGGTGTTACGCAATTTTTTACAGTAAAATTCATTACTATATTTTTCTTCAGTAATTTTTTGATTATTAGTCGTACAATTATTATTTTGCAATAATTTTTAAATCTTATAGTTAAAAATTATTGCTTAATTTGAGCGTAATATTATTCTTTTCTTTAGCGTCAGCAAACATTCTATATAAAGAACTGCTTGTTGCAAATAAAATCTTAAGACAGTTTACCATCTAATGATTGCGATTCAAGCTAAACCTGGCAATAAAAGTCACCAAACTTTTCCGAAGACGTAACAACAAGCAACTTCTAATTTTCATAACGACAATAACAAGCAGTGCTCGGCTGATTTTAGGTAATGATAAGACTTTTACTAAAACGCACATATGGTGTTTTACACTTATGAATACATTATATTTAAAAACTAGCTAATTAATCGTGCAGTATACCCGATTGACTCAACAAAAAAAAAAACAAAAAACATTGCTCGATGATTGTCCAAAAAAAAAAAAAACTTGCTTAATCAATCAAAAATCAATTAGGTATGTAAACTTGATCGAGTATGATCGATCGGGCATATAATTTATAAGCTCGATTTTTTATAAAGTAAAATAATTATTTGTTCTATGAAAATTTTTTGATCAACCATCTGATCGATCAAATATAATTGATCGAGTCTACAAGATCTCGATCAATAATCGATCATGATATAGTCGAGTCAATTCACTACTCCAAAATCCTTTCCAAACCCCATTTCTAACCCTGAATATTAACATAAAAGAATTTGCATTAAAAGTTTTACGTATATATAAAACTTATAAAAACTTAACGTTAAATAACAAAAACATATGGTAGGTGCCAAACTACTATAGGTGCATTTTATAATAAAAATGTGATGGCTGAAAATTTAATAAGGTTAAGGGTCAGCTTTATGGGTAGAATTTATAATAAACAAGTATAAGTGGGCTTTAGTGGATTAACTAATTTTCCCCACTTCTACTACTTCTACTACTTCTGATTGGTTCTACTAATTACAGTCAACTCTCTCTAAGTGCAATACGACGGGACCATATATAAAAATGTTGCCAAACGTGCACTTAAGAGATATTGCATTTAGAGAGCTAAAAATCTATAGGTGTAATATTAGTTGGGACCAAAAGAAGGCGTGCATTTACATAGGACGTGCACTTAGAGGGAGTTGACTGTATTCACATATCGGAGTATCCATGTTATTAATCATTTTATGATACTCCGATAGTGAAGTAGTGGGGAAAATTAGTAAACCCGGTTTTAGTAGGTTGTATGGATCTAAATTGAGACCTCCAAATTTTCAGCTTCAGTCAATTTTAGCATCATCCCCAACAATAAATGAAATGCTTTGTAATTATCTAAGCAATGATAAATAAGAATCATTCCGTTTGCTCTGATCATGATCGATCAAAAAAATTTTCACCAATCACCATTTCCATATGAATGATCTGAAAGGTTTTGAAAATGATCAATTGAAAGAAAAGAGCGATGATGTTATTTTATCAATATTAAGTGAAAACAAACGAAGAGAGCGATGATGATATATTTTATCAATTGAAATAAAAGATGATGTCATGTAAAACAAAAGAAGAGAGTGACGTTTTATCTAAATTTAAAAGTGATTTATTTAACATGAATCAAGATGAATACGTTGGTAAATGTTGGACTAGTGAGATAAAAAGATTTGTAGAAATAGTGAATTTGACTAGGTTTGGTAAAAAAAAAAAAAAAAAAAAACTGAATTGTACTCAAGAACACTGAGGTGAAATGTATGTTTTATTTTAGGAAATCAAGATAGAAAATTTCTAAACCAATCACTAATAAACTTGGGTATTTTTTTAGATTTACAATATTGGTCATGTATCTGAAATTTGCTTTGCATTTGACTAAACAATCTTATATATTCATCGTAACGGTAACAAGTAATTATTGGTTGGCTGTGTTTGATTCGTGGCTGTTGCAATAATTTCGTCATATTCAAGAAGTAAAAGCCACCATACATGTTTAAAAAATGTAAAAGAAAGATACACATAACGCTGAATCAAGAGCACGTGAAAACACAAGAGTGTATGGTGGTCTTTTATATTGATTTTTGATTTTGTACATACAAAAATATTATTGATTAATCAAATTGTATCGATTAAACCAAATTTACTGTATGTTACCGAATAAAAACAATAAAAATGCTGCAAACAAAAATAAGTATTTTTTCGAGCCAATGTGAAGAGGTTGCTTATATTCAAGTCTAAAGATGCCATTGAAATGGTGAAATAATCACCACTGTCGGTGAAAGTAGTGTTGAATTGATGAAATTTGGTGAAATAATCACCACTGTCGGTGAAATTAGTGTTGAATTGATGAAATTTGGTGAAATTAATTTCACAGCATCTCTATTAGGTCCAATTTATTAGTAGAACGTGTCAAAATCCGGTTCCGAAATCTGGAAGGTTGCTTTTATTCGGTGGTTGCATCTGGTTAGTGAACATACATACGATAATCGACTTTGAGCATTGTTTTTATTGGTCAATGAACAAGATTTCAGATTGGTTAAAAAGATTAAATTCATACTCTCTTTTATGATACGCTCTTGGGATCGGAGGCAAGTATGCATTTAGAGAAGGTGAATGATTCAAGTATGCATTTAGAGAAAGTGATTAGTCATGGAAGATTCAAGTATACATTTAGAGAAGGTGATTAGTCATGGAAGATTCAAGTATACATTTAGAGAAGGCGATTAGTCATGGAAGATTCAAGTAGTCAATCAAAAGCGAGAAAAATATACGCGTGATTAACTCAAAGTAAGGTGTGGATTTAAAAAGGGCCAAATATCATGTGCGTGCATTTACGAAGAATACATATATATGCCAGGGTTTTAGAAACTTATGCACTTGCGGAAAATAGAGATATGCATATATATATATATATATAGTATAGTAACAAGTTTTAAGCTTAAAACTAAGCTTAAGTATACATTTACAAAAAAATAAAATCAAAATTTAAAACTTGTTCATTTAAATTTTACAATCAAATCAAATTATTTTTTAAGAAACTTAAATTTAAAATATATTTAATTTGGTTGGTTTATAAAACTTTGTATTATAAAAAGATTGAATATTATAACAATCGAGTGTTGTGGTCAAAATGGTCAAATTGGTCAAGTCTATTACAGTATATATATAAATATAATATATAACATATAATTTGACCAATAAAATTCTTGGACCGAACTGGTCAAATTGGTCAAATTGGTCAGGTCAAACCAACACTGACAACAATGTATAAGTTGTAATAAATTGCAATATTTCGTAATCATAATTTTACTAAAAAGTATTGCCATTCGTTTGTTTATAGATATGTTTACACAGTTGTTAGGCGAAACCTAGTTTCGACTTTTGCCAAAAAATAAAAATAAAAAGACGAAACGGCGAAACTGGTGAAACCTGGTGAAACTGGCGAAACCTGGTGAAACTGGTGAAATCTAGCGAAACTAGTGAAAGATGGCAAAATTAATAAAATTGGTAAGATTCAAAATTAATTAAAACAATTAAAACTCTTTTTTATATAATAATAAATCATTTTGTTTTTATTTTGTCTATCTTTAAATTGTTATATTAAAAATTATAAGCTTATATATCAAAAATCATACAAATTAAAATCATATACTTAATATTTTGCATTACTATATTTATTGTATGATGTATATTTTTTATAAGCAGAATTTTTAATAATTATTTTATAAAATATTATATAAGTAAAAAAATTAATAATAAAATAAAAAAAACAAGTATTAAGAGATAAATTATAATTAATAAATTCAACAAAAAAACCAGTTAAAGTTTTAATCAAAAATAAAAAATAAATGTCGGGGATGATGCTGAAATCGGATGATGCTGAAATTCACCGTATAAACAAACCTAAAGTGCTTATAGAACCCTAGCATCACCAACTAAAAAATTTCACTGTTAATGTTAGGGTTA
>CAJVPZ010001953.1:0-13341 GCA_910592135.1 Racocetra fulgida | reverse complement strand
CATGCATCACACCGGCAATCAGAAATCTAGAATAAATGCAAATCTGTGATTGGTTAAAAATAATTTTTAGCCAATCATGTATTGGCAATTTTTCTAAATTTCTGATTCCCAGTGTGATGTATGAAAATTAGTGGACACAGTAATTTGAAAAGCGCAATAACTGGACTTGCATACGAGTACTGCAGAGCGAAAAGCTGGAAGTGAATATTTAAGGTTTACAATGGCGAGTTTAGCCCCTGATGAATTCTGATGTTACGTAATTAATCATGCGTACGATCAGTTTTCTAGTCGTTTCGATAATATGTATCACCTTTATATAGAAATGCAAATTAGACTCATCGGTTCTATTAATTAATCAATTTTTATGACAAGAACACTGATTGTCAATACGTAATATTGCAATTCATCAGGGCTAAACTTGCCATAGTGAAAACTTAAATATTCACTTCCAGCTTTTCGCTTTGCAGCACTCATATATGGCAACTTTGTTATTAAAGGTTTAAAATACAAACATGAATACGTCTTTACGTCTTTACATATTGATTTCGTATAATTTTAACATTTCGTAATAAATCGTTAAAAAATAAAAAATGTATAACCTTATAACTACGTTGTTCATCTAATTTTCAATAACGTAATAACCTGAAATTAAAAAAATTAATTATGTATAAAATTAAGATTTAAAATTTTAGATTCTTTACATACTTAACAGTCACAGAACCTGCTCTTATACAGGGTTTTTATTGCTATTACTTATAAATCAAATGAGTTGACACTAAATTTTTATATGTAAATTTTAACGAAACATTATTAAAATTTAATTTATTTAAAAAATATATACAAACTTACTTGAAATTTTAAATATATATTTTTTTTTACCATTTTATAATTCTTTACTAGAAGTCTTGTTTCTTAATTGTTAGTAGTTTAAAATTTTATTCATTATAGTTGATGTATTTTTGTTTTCATAATCTCTGTAAAGTTAAACCAAATAATTGACTAATCTAAAGCAATTATATGATTGGTTAAAATAATTTTAAAATTAAAGAAGCAAAGGTTTCTTCTGCTTTTAAGTAAAGTTGTAGAGGAGGTTTTTTGTTCTAATAATGTTTGATCATCAAAATCAACTTGGTGGATCCCACAATACTTGGGTTAGTAAAAACTCTTTCCAACAATTATCTATACCAGCAATGGAACAGAAAAAAAAACCCCCAAATCATGTAAAATAGAAAAACCCATATTAAGTAAAATAGGAAAATTCATTAAGTGAACCAACTCTCAAACATTAAGTAAACCTGTTTAGCATTGTTAAAAATAACTAAAAATATACAAGACTTTATAATGATTACCTGTTGATTACAAGATAACTTTTCAACAAACTTCCTACTATCTAGTGAATATGGTTTTATAAACCTTCTAATAGTTATCCAAACAACACCCAATAATACTACACCTTTACAGAAAATATAGACAAGACTACACCAGCCCTGGCAGTAACTCAACAAATTCTGAATAATCAATTTACTATTTCAAGACAGCTTTTCTAGCCTACTTTACAAAAATCTAAATAGTTCCCAAAGCTTCAGCTCTTTTTACAAACTCAACCACTATTACAAAAATAAAATACATCAAGAAACTCATTAGCATATATGTTATATCTAAGATCTGCTTGTAGATTCCCTATTTAAACTCTCAAATCTAAGTTTTTAATATTATTCTGATCTAATTTTATCTAAGTTATGAGCTACATGTGTTATTCTAAACCCCAGATCATCACAAACTATCTATAAAACAACTGTTCAGTTTGTTAATAATTATGTTTTTAATTTTTTTTAAACCTTTGAGAAAAGTTTTTTGTACAAATTTGGTAATATTTAATTTTAATTTGTAGAATTAAAATAAAAAAGTTTTTATCAAATTTGACCATATAGTTAAAAATTTTCACTAAATGTTTTAAAAAAATTTAAAGCACTTAATTTATTGATAATGGACATATTTTTCTAAATATTGAGCGAAGTTTTCTTGATAAACATCTGAAAAAATTCGATAAAATTTTTTTTAATTGTAAAAATGTTAGTATTAAAAAAAAATAGAATTTTGTCAGGTAATTATCGAGAAAATTTCGCAAAAAACTGGTTATATGTACATTGACTCGTAATCAATTCTGATTGGATGAGCATACTTAGGTATTAATGAACGTTACGTAATCTGTTGCGAGTCAAATAGCTTTGCTTGAATGTGTGCCAGGTTTATGGCGCAGCAAAATTTCTTCGAAGTTCGCTTATGTTTGGGTTCGGGTTAGGGTTAGGGAGGGTGTTTATATAGTAAAATTGTCTAACGAAAACTTTTTGTTAACGCACTAAAGGTGGTTTCCTATGCAGATTTCAAAAAATGGTCGATTTCTGACAAAACGGACGTTTGTTTTGAATCTTCTTGATCGTGTTACGTTACACCTGATTTTGAAATCTGATTCGTAGTTCAGGACATCTGCGCCACAAACCTGGCACACATTCAAGGGGTGCGCGCAAATAGATGCACTTGATGAGACTCATGGGTCCAGTCTCTGTAAGACATGAAATATATTATTCTATATAGTGTTGACACCAGACCTACCGAATAATGAATTGTGGGGGCAATTAATTGCAATTATTTGGCCTAAATAATTGGCGGCAGCGCGTCACAAATAATTGCAATTTTTATACCGCTGATCTTTGCGTAGCTTAAAAAATAGCTTAACAATAAGTAATTACGCAAAGAAATGACCTAAGTAATTTCTTTCTTGGGATAAACTTTAGTATAGGTGGGCAAATAGAATAATTATATAAATATTATATATAAAACTAAATAGTTTAAGCTAATATATAATAAATTGTATTTAATTTATTTATTTATAAACAATTTTATAAGTATAAATTAGTCAATGTTTATGATAACGATTTTAATCAATTGTAATTGTATAATAATTGGGTTGCAATTAATTTTCGGTCCTCTGGTTGGTACACCGAATATATGTTTTAAATAAATTTTTTTCTTGAGAATATGTTATTAGCCCATTATATTTACAGCAATTATTATAGATTCAAACTATGTTTTGGCGAATATTTGTTCTCGAATTCCAGTTAAACGTATGTTAATATAAATAAATTAATATTAAAGAGTTATTTTCTAAGATTTAGAACTATTTCTATAATAAAAGAATTGGGTAAGAATCTTTTAAAAATATTAGAGTTATTTTCTAAGATTTAGAACTATTTCTATAATAAAAGAATTGGGTAAGAATCTTTTAAAAATATTAAAGTTAATACTAGATCATCTTTAAGAAAAAAAATATAGATTTAATAATTTTAAAACTTACTATAAAGTCGAAAATTAAAATATTACTACATGAAACTAACCAAGGAAGATTGACAAGCAGGTAGTTAGATTCCACAGAGTAAGTAATGATCGACTATTATATAGAATATAAATTAGCTTTTTTTTAATAGTAAATAATAAGAAAATAATAAAAAATTATTTAATACATACAAGAAGATAAGTGATATTGCCCAATGCGCAATAACAAAACATGGCCAAAGATAATCCTTCAGTCGATTTTAATTTATAATTTTTAATTACCTGAGGAATTCTTGATACGGCTATTATAGTATATAATAAATATGTCTATATGATAAATGGTTAACACATTTAAAATTAAAAAAAGAACAGTAAAAAAAAAATTAGTTACAATAACACGCGGAACTAGACCATCCAAAGATCTGCGGCAGTAATTTAAATTCTAATTCGGTATCTTGATTAGATTCTGGCTTCGTTAGAGAAGAGATAATATAAGCAATACCACCAATCAAACCGATAACAAAGAACCCAGCAAAAATTTTTAAAAATGGTTTAAATCTCGATTGACGTATGGGCATTTGTGATTCAATGTTTGACACTTCAGGTTTAATAAATTCACCAGTAGATTCGTTAGATTGATTATTATATTCATCAGTTTTATTCTCAGATTCGTCAGATTTATTTTCAGATACATCAGATTTATTTTCAGATTCGTCAGATCTATTCTCTGATTCTTCAGATTTATTATCAGATTCGTCAGCATCTGATGTTTTACGGAAGCGGTAATAGTAGATTTGCAATAATAAAGAGGTATCAATCAAAGTATTATAAAGAGCGATGAGAATCTATAATCAAAATTTCACATTACTATTATGTACTAATATAATATAGGAAGAGTATTGAATCAAATAGAAAAATCATTTTGTTTCACAATTACGTTTTTTATATTTATCACTTTGCATAGAAGAAATTGAGTATGCATCGCTCTGGACAATATACGGTATGTGAATTAAGCATTAATTAGATATACGACTTACCACCGTTAGTAACAAGTTTTGTAAAATAGAACCGACTACATCAAGTAAATCTCCCATGATCCATATATATAAGAAGGCTAATGATACTGAACTGCCGGATTTCCGTTTATAGTTTTTATAAAGTTGGCTGTATGAAATTAAAATGATTATGATATCTTATACGGCATTGAAGAGAATGATAAAAGATCACTTACGGTGTTGAAAGTACGATCCAACAAGCTAAAGAAATGAAACCAAATACTCTCGAATAAATTATATTTTCTGGGTTAACCATTTTTTAATTAATCTTAAACTTATATCAATGTGAAATAAGATAATATTTCTATAGATTTGAAGAAAACAATTCAAAATTTTTATTAAATTCCTTTGATCAGTTATTATTTTATACATTATCAACAACTAGTGTGTTCATATGAATCCCTCATTAAAAATTACAATTTACTGGTTATCGCTAATATTCTGTAACATTCTGGCATGCATTTGTTTGCTAAAAAGTTAGACATTCAATATCAAATTAATAGGAATATGAAAGCGACTAATTCCTAACAAACCATTAAATTTACAGCGTAACATTAGTTAATAAAAATTGATAAAGACTTTATTTCATTTACCTTACTATTATTTGGTAGTTACGAGTTTCATATTATAATTGAATCATATTAATCTATGCGTGTAGCTCAGCTTAACAAATATCTTCACATTATTTTCTAATGCACATCTAGCATGAAAATCCTAATAAAGGTAACTAAGGCCATATCTTTGTAATTGAAAGTTTCGTATGGTGCAAGTCAATTAAAAATATCTAAATCTGTAAGCACTCAATATGGAGATTTGGAATTATTTTAAAAAAGGTCATTCTTATAGTCCTGCATAAAGTAACGCGCTTTCTTTTATAAATTTCATTTTCTTCTGGTTGGGAAGACAGTTTCAAAAAAAAAACAAATAATAATCGACAAGATGCTTAAGCTACCATTTATAGGTCCAAACGTTACATTGAGAATTAATCTCGGAGTGGAATTTCCAAACTTATGAAATTTAGTTTTGGAATATAACAGAAATATGCATTGTATAAACCTGTATGTAAGTAATGTATACCATTGTTTGTATAGATGTAAGCTAGAAAATTTACGGAAGTACGTATTGTTAGCCAAACTTATAAAGTTTATCTTTGATAGGTGATCACTTTTTAATGTTAGAGTTAGGGTTAGTATAGATTAAGGTAAAATCTCTTAAAGAATTTCTTTACGAACTATACATACCATCTGAATTTCTACTATACATACTTTATTAACTATACATTACGTTACATTATTACATTTATATTTGCTATACTTATATTCTATTTCGTCGCTCTATTTAGGACATGAAAAGTATACTGCATATACGAGAGTACACTTATGTCCTGTAAATCCAAACCTCGATTAGATAATTCGATGTTACAGACGTCTTTTATTTACTTTTTGTGTTAGCTACAGTTTGTTAGTTTTTTTTGTTACGCAAAGGTCTTAATTATTTTATTGGTTCCGACCTATACGGAGGGGTCCGAATTTGCAGGACATAAGTGTACCCGCATATCGATATGCAATAAAATTATCTTTGGAAAATTCTATGATTTTTAACGTTATTGTTTAATTGCTTTATTTGGGAATATGCTTTATATTAATTTAACTGACCAAATAAATCCTGTACGTAGCTAAATAGAGTTGCTGTATTTTGATTTCAAATGTACTGTACAATACTTAAATTTAGGATTACTATATTATATAATATAAATGCGTACTATACTGTATTGAACAAAAAATTAAAAATGACTATTAAACTTCTTTAATATCGTCGCCGAAAGCAATTGAGGGAAAAAGATTCCAAGTTTATTACTTACCGAACTTTTATATAATTTGCTAAGGATTGTGACTGGTAAAATTATAAATTTGAAACCCTGATGATAGGTTTTCCCTTAACGGTACCTATATATATTTATAGTTTATATATAACGATAACAATAAATAATTTTTGCTACTTTAACTATGTAATTAATTTAGAATGCCTTATATTCGTATTTGCAATGTTAATTAAAAAACAAAAACGTTATGTTATAATAATTCGCAAAATACATATTAATCAAAGTTCAATTATATAAAAGTTTTTGAAGTTTCTCTCACAACATAACTTCTTTTTTCTGTCACATTATTTTTATTCTTTTCATGCTTAATCCTTAAAAGCTTTTCTTGTTATTCAATATTAATGAAATCATTTGCAATTCGGGTTTTTAAATGACAAAAGTTTCATTAGAACGTTTGCCTTTTCATTAAATTCATTAGCTAGCATACTGTATATTCAATTACAAATATATATATATTATGTAACTGTTGTTTTTTTTATCCAAATCAGCAGCTCTTGTAATGATGATTTATTTCAATTTATGTAATTAAAATTGCGAATTTAGAAGTCCTAGCATAACCACATATCAAAGGTGCAGTCATATGGTACAGTATCCTGACTTTATAATTTTTCGAAAATTTATTATAAAAATTTTTTTAATAAAATTAATTGTAAAGGATTTTTTGTTTTATCGCCATACTCCCTAAAACTTCGTTTTCGCGTCACGTGATGTCGTGGTTTCAATATTCAAATTCCGCTTATGATTATTAATATAGATTACCTATAGACTACAAATCATAAGCGGAGGTTGAATATTGAAACTTCGACATCACTTGATGCGACAATTAAATTTCGGGATTTTGATTTCGGAATTTTGATTTTCTGGATTTTGATTTGACCTAGACCCGGGGCAGAGATGCAATAAATTATAAAGCACAATTGTAAAACTTGAATTATGTTGTACAAATAATATAATAGCACCAAATAATCGAATATACAAAAAAGAAATTTACACCTTCCAAACTTAACTAATATAAATCTTAAAAATTTTACGTTCATTAATCATTATAAGTAATTCGTTATCTTAAGTTTCGACTGTAATTGGATTTATAAACGATCCTCATTCATGAATAAAATTAACACAAATAAGTAATTGTACGAAGCTATAAAAGATTGTAGAGTCTAACACATGAGTTAAATATCAGTCTGTCAAAATACTGCCCACTTTTGTCTTAGCAAATTCTTAATATAAAGAGTCTTGAATTACGGAATTATTAAATTCCAACCATATATAGTAAAGTATGTTAGTATTCTTTTAATTTAAGCTATTGCGAGGACTTCATTATAGCGTGATTGAGTTTAATCTTTTCTTATATTTCTATATATGAGACCACTAAATTTGCTAAAAAAAAATTCTTATAAATAGAGCATGTCGGAAATGTGTGTCAGGTTTGTGGCACAGGCAAAATTTTTTAAAGTTCACTAATGTTAAGACTAGCATTTATATTAGGGTTAGATTTTCACAAACTATATGTAAAATCTCTTAAGAAGAATTTTTTTTGTTAGACACTAAGGGTAGTTTTTTATGCAAAATTTAAGCGAAAACGAACGTTTGTTTTAAAATTTTTTGATCGTGTTATGTCACACTTGATTCTTGAGATCTGATTTGTGATTAGGCAAAACCGCACCACCACCACAATTATACTAGCCTATAACCTTATGCTGCTTCAATTGAAAACCACTCAGATTGATATATGCTATACTACTTGTGCCCTTAATAAGGTTCTCATACTATTAGATTACACAAGAGGAGGTTTAATACATACTCTCTAATATTTCTATAGCCTATACATTTCTAGATTAGGCTTCAAATAGCTTACGCAGTAGCCAAAACTACCACTAGCAGTCAGAGCTAACTCTTAAACTACACAATTCTAGTATTCATACCTTTACAAAGTTCAGTTTAATCCCGATACCTGAGCAAACTGTTTTTTATACTGATCACGCACAAACTACTAAACCAATTAACCTAGATGGGTTGTTATAACTAGGCTTTAAGTACCTTCTGGTTTTACTTCTCTTGGTTTTTAATTCTATAGTATAGGTCCTTTTCTTTCAGTGCAACTCTGGTGCCAGGTTGGTAAACCCTTCTTGTCCAATCATTTTTGTTCAGTTTTTCAGTCTTCAGTTTCTGGCTTTTTGCAGTATTGTTAAAAATCTTCACTACCTTCTTTTTTAGATCTTGCCAAATGGGTTTTAATTATTCCAGTTTTTTGAATTTGAACTATCCATGAGCTTTTATTTGAGATGATAATACCAAGATTACAGATAATATACTCAACTAATCGTTGAATAATTGTTACTAATACACAGTTCTATTTTTCTAAAAATGTCTCTAGTAGGATTTGAACTTTAGACCTGTGCTTGGGAGGTGACAACTTAACTACTACTCTAAGTTACTACATCCTTAAATCTAAATTTTTAAATTAAATCAAATTCAAATATAATCAAATTTGATTTGATTTAACAAGTATTTAATTTGATTTAAAAAATTATTATTGAATATTTAATATTTAAAAGTTATTTATTCAAAATTTTATTAAGGCAATTAACTTATAAAGAGTTCAAGATTGATTAATATAATTAAATTTTTTATAATTAAAATTTTTTTTAATAATTATATTTTTGAATTTTTTTAATTTCAAATTCAAATATTTGATTCAAATCAAATTCAAGTTATTTCTGAAGCTTGAGTTAGTTTGATACTTGTATAAATGCTTATAAAGCTGTTTTATAGCAAAGCTCTAGATCTAGAACTGCAAAAAATATCTTTGCCAAGGTGATTATTAAAAATCATTGTAAATATAAAAAGTGAAAGCAACTTGTAGTACTAATTTCTATCCAAATAATGTTTAATAATATAAAAATAATTAAAATAAAAACATTGTTTATATTAGTTATCAATAGTTAATATAAATTATAAAATTACAATATATTTAAAGATGTTTATTGAATTTCTATTAATATAGTAATGTGCCAGATAACATGTGATTAGTATTTGTTTATTTTTATTGACTGATTATTTATTACTATATATAATATTAATACAATAGGTGATGCTTCGCGCCACCCATCTTATTCAATATTCAAGAAAAAATTTAGTAAATCTTAATTAGAATATTCAAGTAAATTTATTAATTAATAGTTTTTATCTCACTATTAAACTGAAATTAAATATGCATTGGTGATGGCAAATATTAATAATAAGTTATGAAATCTATGAAATCACAAATTTTAGTAAACCTTGAAGCTTCTAAGATACATACTATTTGCATATTTCGATTAAATGAACATAAGATAAGGCCCTTTTTAACTTCCCTCTTAGTAAAAAAAATTTTTGGAATATATATATATATAATTTTGTCGGAGAGCTAATGCTAGTGGAATTAAGATTAGAAATTGGTGTTGTTTAAATCCTGGCATCTTACAAATTTCCCAATCATCAATGATTATTGGATAATCATGGGGTCATAGTTTTTGGATATGGCCAATCAAAAACGTTAAAGTACATAGACCCAAAATTAAATTATATAGATAGATATCGAATTAGATAGGTTACCAATTGGTTTTGGGAGTTCAATAGTATAGTGAAAATAGACTTGGTATGTCAATCCTTTATTGAATTAGATGGTTATTGATTTTGACAGGATGGTTTTGGAAGATTTAACAACATATAACACATTATTTTTAAGAAAAAGCCCTATGTTTTATGTTTGTTCTTATATGGCTTAGAGAAATCGATAATAATTCAAAAGTTTCTTCCAAGCCGTATCTAAAATTAGCAGTAATTTGACATGAACTAACATTGCAGGGCAAATAATTGACGATCTTATCTCGATTTAGTAAATTCATACAGGGTAGCTCGAAACTTCTCGCTATATGCTATTAGATTAATACTAAAATGCACCTATGGTGTTTTACACTTATACTGTATATACATTATCTTGAAAACTGTTCTAAGTAAAAATGTTCTATACCCTTCCCAAACCCTAATTCTAACATTAATATTAACTTTAACGTGAAAAAAATTGGTGTTAAAAATTTTATATACAAAATTTATAAAAACTTAGAAAATTTTAAAAAACAATAAAAACATATAATAGGTGCAAAACCACCATAGGTGCGTTTTATAATAATTGTAATTTAACGGAATAATCTGCAATTTGCATATAGAGGCAAAATTTATAGCCCAAAAACTAAATTGATTTTCATTTGGGGGCACTACATACCGATTCTCATTTTTCGTAATGATCTTCCTACCTTTTTTAATAACAGTAATAGAAAAATCATCCCTTTAACTCCAGATTATCTACATCAATAAATTATATAAAGGGTATGTACGTTGTACGTACGTACGTACGTACATTTTCTTTTCGTACAAAAATTATGGCAAGCACACCAGGAGAATGGCTTGAAAAGGCTATTTCCGAAGAATATATTAATAATGTTAAATTTGATAAATTTACAGACCCTATACTCATTGGCAGCGGAGACTTTGGAAGAGTTTATAAATACGAATGGAAGGATTGTGATTTAACTGTTGCTCTCAAATGTCTTAAAGTAAACCCCATAGACCTCGATGAAAAAATTGTTAAAGATTTTGTTAAAGAGGTATTTTATTACATTAATTTTTGCATTCTTTTCTGGTGAAATACTAACTGTTTACTATAATGTTATAAAAGCTTAAGCTATTATTAAAAGTTAGTAACCATCCTAATATGATTAAATTCTATGGTGTCACGAAAGGTATATATGCAATTTACTAGGTCTGAATTCGTATACTGTAAAATAATTATTATATTAAGAATACTTATTAACAATTAAATAGATAGCTCTGGATATTATAATTTGATTTTGCAGTATGCTGAGGACGGAAGTTTGCGTGACTATCTAAAAGCAAAGCTTACAACATTGCAATGGATAGATAAACTAAATATTGCTAAGGAAATAGTGCACGGGCTTTTATTTTTACATGATAATGATATAGTTCATAGAGATATTGTAAGTATTATAGACTTTACTGATTTATGGGTTTGTGTTTATTAATTCACTAGGATTAATTTATAATTCAGCATTCGAAGAATATCTTAATTCACCAAAATCAACCAAAACTTGGTGATTTCGGATTGGCAAAACAGATAAATGAAGCGTCTAGAACTCCGACCACTTTTGGAATGGATGCATATGTCGATCCTAAATATCTTCAGAATCCATCTTATAAACGTGATAAGAAATCTGACATTTATAGCTTTGGAGTAATTCTTTGGGAAATTTCAAGTGGAAGACCACCATTCACGTCTTTTGAAAGTTCATTTAAACTTATTTGCCACCTTCTCGATGGAAAAAGAGAAGAACCTGTAAAAGATACACCGCCTCAATATATTGAGCTTTATAATCGATGTTGGGACAACAATCCTGATAACCGTCCAGAAACAAAAGAAATTCTCGATACTTTGAAACAAATTATTCCTGATGAAAATTTGAGTCAATAATTGCAACAATAATAAGCATTTACTGGACTATAATATTTGTTATTCCAGAATGATCCAGAATGTTTCTTGTACTCTTCATTGATCATATCCATATTATTTCTTTTTTTGTTGGTTCAATAAATATCAAATAAGTAAATTCTTTTTTAATATGCTTTAGTTTAAAACAGTATTTACAATTACATTTATTTAGAACCTAAATGTAAATTTTATAAAATTCAAATTTGCTTTTTTTTATATTCCATCCTTTATCCTTCTACCAAATTAATTATTTAACCTTTTATAAAATAAAGTTTTTTAAAAAAAAGTCGTATTTGTAAAAAGTGCCAAATTTGTGAATTATGTTATTAACAAGATACATTCGGTTCCCTTTTAACAAGCTTTTCTATGATAATCCCTGAATTTTTTTTAAAAGTGTGCTATTTCATTATAAAGTTTAATTGTTTTATATTGTGTGTTGAAAACTTTATAGAAGGACTTTTTTATTAATCACTTTA
Organism: Racocetra fulgida; assembly: GCA_910592135.1. Classification (NCBI taxonomy): domain Eukaryota; kingdom Fungi; phylum Glomeromycota; class Glomeromycetes; order Diversisporales; family Gigasporaceae; genus Racocetra; species Racocetra fulgida. The sequence goes on along the minus strand of CAJVPZ010001953.1, from coordinate 1,047 downwards.
ATTATATCAAAAATATACGTATCATTTTGTGGTTGACAAAAGGTTATGTCTAGAGACTTTTCTAAAACATCCGGTATAAATAAACCTAACAGTTTATAACTAATAATATGGAGTGTGATGGACCTATTTTTAAATTAGTAAAATGTTTCATCAAATCAGATGGTTGATTAGACTTGATTAATAAAGCTATTAACAGTTAAGATGGACGCGAAACCAATGATGAACGACGAACTTACAGTAAATGAAATTATTGATGATTTTTAATAAAATTATCGGCGAAACTACTATTATAAAGTTACACGCCAAAGTATATATGTTACACAAAAGTTTAATTATGAAACTTGGTTGCGTAACACCAGCCGTAGCCAGCCGATCCCATCCCTATATTAGAGTATGTTCAAAGGTGGAAGCAAGTTCAACAACACGCATGTGAAATTACAGAAAGCTATCTGAAATGACTTTACTCAGCAAGGAAATTGAACCTCTAGATTTCCTGATCCATCATTCTTTAGGATTTCTCACTGGCGTCACTAGAAATTGGAAAACCTGGATGTTCATTAAAGCTCTAGCTTCCAGTTAACAACTTGATCATATTACTAAATTCGCCTTTTATTCGATATAAACTTATGTAAAATAAACACATGATTGTTTCATCGCTAAGCTTGCATTAAATCACACAAAAAATGAAATAAAATAATAACCGACGCATATATTTAACGACTTTTGGATCTCAAGAATTTCTGACCTTTTTTCAACACTAACTTCCTGATATAACCCTGACACTTTTGTTTCTCTGATTTTAACATTTTTATTTTCTCTACACTTATTTTTTTCATTTTTGCACGTTTACATTTACCACTATTTTCATTTTTCTTTCTAGCACTTTTAATTTCTCAAAATTCCATTTGATTTATAGCTAACTGCGTATAAAATATTATTAATCTAGCATATAAATATTTACTATTTAACTTCATTCTTTAGGATTTCTCACTGGCGTCACTAGAAATTGGAAAACCTGGATGTTCATTAAAGCTCTAGCTTCCAGTT
>CAJVPZ010001952.1:0-13345 GCA_910592135.1 Racocetra fulgida | reverse complement strand
AAAATCAAAGAATCTGTTATAAAGAAGGTATAGGTACAGTTAATGAATGAAAAAAGAAGTTTGTCTGATATTTGAAAACCGTAAAGGAGACAATTCAAACGAACAACTTAAAAACTGAAAAATTATAGTTGTTGATTCGTACCCAGGTATCTTACAAAATACCGCATCTGATGACCTTGAAACGTACCTGGTACAAATCAAGGGGAGTACAAATCAAGGGAGGTACAAATCAAGGGGGGTACCTTATACGGTGTTTTATAGTATTCTCAAGATTAGAATATATAATAACAAGGCTATAGTAACCAAAATATGGAGACCAACTGTCCAAAACTACTAAAATATAAGGACCAACTATCCTCTTGCTTTGGGGAAAGAGGCAGGATTTATATATTATTTTTCAGTATATTAATTTACTATAGAACATAGTAATTAATTAAGAAAGTGCATTTTTTATTAATAGAAAAGCACTTTCTACTATAGAATGAGTATTTTTAGATAGTGAATAGGCACTTCTAAATAATGGATAATCATCTTAGAACAATTAAAATTAGAGATTGGACATCTTTTACTATGATAAGAGCACTTTTTCTTATAGAATAGATACTTTTTAATATAAGATGAGCATCTTTTAATATAGGATGAGCACCTTTTGATATAGCAAGAGTACTTTTGCTATTTTGGGTTTGTTTGATTTTGTTTATTCTTAATGTTGTTGTTACATTATTCTGGGCTGTCCTAGAATTCCAAAAAACTCTGATATAACTCAGTTCTGAGTATATATAATATCAGCCAAATAGATATATAAAATAAGCCAAAATTTAAAAATTTTCTATATAAAAATACAACATTTGATGAATTTCTATATAAAATTTCCTTTTTTAGTAACCTCTGAATTATATCAGAATTCTTCAGAGTCTTGCTATCCTGAAGCACCATTTGTATTTATATACTTTGGTCTGAGTTCTATTTATATCAAACAAATTAATAAATTAAATAATTAATTAACTATTGCTTTAAATAGAATTCTGTAAAAACTATCCTAATAAAATTAATAATAAACTTTATTTGAGCAATTAAAATAAATAAATATATTATAAACTATATAAATAAACTAATAATACTATAAAATATATAATAATAAATAATACAATAAAATTTAAGAAAAAATATAATAAATATATAATAAAAATTGTTAATAAAATTCAATTAATAAAAATTTCTCTACAACTCTTTCCAATGATCCTTTGGTCAATAAGTTCAAAAATCTGAACTACAGTCAGCGTTATAGAAGATATCAAAGGGTGATAATATACTTGGTTTTATACAAGTAGATGTGTTGTCGACGAAGTACCAAGAGTGTAAAACTGAGAAGCAAACTACTTTGAACAGTTTTTGTAGAGGTCAAGCTTTCTTGTTAGTAGACTTCTCTATTATATTTGACATTCAAACCAAAAAGATATTCTGGAAACACAGAATGACTAGATCGATACTAAACATGTTAAAAAAATTCGAGATAGTCTTTATATAACTATAAAACTTATAAGGAAGAACCCACAAAGTTTTATTGGCCCACTACTTTTTTCAAGGAAATTTTGTCAAAAAGTGGGTGTTTTAGCTTACCCCCTTCTAAAATTGACATATAACTTTTTAAAACAGTCAGTATATTTATCTCCCAAATCAGGTTGATTATTTTCTAAAATGGTTTGTTTACTTTAAGTAAACACAAATTGATGAATAGCTGAATTAAGTGTGTGTACTTATTTGTGCAAGTGATATAAATTCAAAAAGAGAAACTAGCCAATCAGAGAATATAAAATGTGATTATCCCGAATCAGCCTGACATGTAAGTGAAGCGAAGAAAACCATGAAAAAAATGAAAAAAAATGAAAATACAAGGAACTAAATGTTTAAATCTGTTTTTGGTCACTAATTAAAAGTAACAGAAATGAAATTTTACATATAAGAGTTAAATATTTATTTCTATAGCATCTAACTTTAGCATTCTAACCCTAAAATTTTATTTTCACGAACTTAGTTTATTTTTACATTGAATTTTCTTTTTTGGGTTTGTATCACTCACACAAATAAGTAAATCTGGATTAAGCAACCGAACACATCCAAAGGACAACACAATTAGGTGAAGTGTCTTGACCAAAAGAAACTGTTTAAACAATATTTTGAGACTAATGATGCCTTTCAATTACTCTGTCTAGTCTAGTTTAAATCTGCTATTTTTGTTTTTTTTTGTGTGGATTAGATATATTATTAGGATAGAGTTAGATACAGAGCTTTTTTATCTTGTAATATGTAATTTTTGTAGCCTAACACAGACTTATAATTGTGATTATCAGATTTTTTTATATTCATTTTTTCTCTTTCACCCTTTTTTAATATTAGTATTAGTGTTAGTATTTTTTTCTTTTTTTCACTTCTTTACAAGAAGATGTCATCAGATTGGCGATATTCTATTGTAAGGCAGTAGTCTGATATAGCTTTCTAGGATAGGTGATCTTTAGATTTTCTATTAATTTACCATAATATATCTCTTGTAGATTTATTGGTCTAGTCAGCAGGTTACTTATAAATGCTCTTAGAAGTAACTGCAGAATGTTAGGCCTAAATGTTAAGCTTAAAGTATTTTGTACCATCTGTAACAAGACAATCTTAATAAAGGATCACTGGCAAGACTGGCAAAGTTGAAAAAAAAATAAAAATAAAAATAAAAATTTCCTAATAAAATATATATAATTTAAATAAATTTAATTAATAAAATTTGCTAATATAACAATATATGTAATTTGATCTTCTAAACAACTTTCACTTAATAAATATAATTGATTTATTTAGTAAAATTTTGACATTACTATACAGAATGTATTATAGATTAATTAAAAAAAATTATTTTTTATTTTAATTATTTAAAAAAAATAATTTATTTTTATAAATATCTACTACTTATACTTCAGACTTATACTAGTTTCTAGTTTCTAGTTAGTAAATTATGTATTTTTTCTAAATAAAAGTAAAAAAAAATTATTAAAAAAAAACTTAATATATTTAAAATTTTATATATAAATTTTTATCAAATATATTTTTAATTTTTATTTAATAAAAAAGAATTTAATTGATAATCTACAATAAATAAAAATTTGTATTAATAAAATCTATAGCAATATATATAAAATATTAAAATCAGTATTTTAACTAAATAAAGTCAATTTTTTATTTAGCCAATATTCTGTAAGCTTATAATAAAAATTGTAGAATTAGTTTTTATAATTCTAATGACAGTAAGATTGGTAAAATTAGTTAAATAATAAAAAGTTATAAGCAATTTAAAATTAAAAATGTTTACAATACTATAGGAATCATGATTCTGATTTAACATTTTTTTACTATGCTTAATTATAAAAATTCTCCCAGTATTAAATTCTCATTTATTCACGAATTATCAATTAAGTTAAAATAACTGGTGGTGATCATCACCAGTATATAATTAGTCAATAACAAGAAATTAAAAAAAGATTTTATTTCATTTACTTTAAAGTTAGGATGAGGCTTAATATTTTAATAAGATATGGTTTAGACCACAGATAAATTAGTCTGAGTTTCTTTTCTTGCTATCTTAGGATATGAAGTTTAAATTTATTCTTTTCTTTGTACAAGAGTTATATTCTCTTTTCTTGTAAGAGAGCTGTATTTTCTTTGCTTTGTAAGAGAGTTAAATTAAATTTTAATAAAAACAGAGACATGGTCTTACCATTAATATTAAAAAAAAAAATATTTTAGTAAGGTATTAAATATATACAAAATTTAGCAAGAAATTTTTTTGTTAGAACAATTGAAAATAGTTTTATAGGCAAATTCTTGAGATATTAGCATTTCTTTAAAAAATCTTTGTTGTTACACAAATTGATTTATACGTTACATCTGATCCTGCAAATCTATTGGCTAATTATATACAGATGATGATCACCACTGGTTATAGTTACTAAATTCAATAAAAAAATTGTAATTTTATTTTTTAATAGTTATCTTTTTCTAAGTGTAAGTTGCCAAAATAAGAAAAAAATTTAATATAAAAAACAATTAAAATCATGCATTTAAAGAAAAGTTGCATTTAGAGAATACAAAAACTCTATATACTTGAAACCAAAAAAAATCCTGCATTTAGAGAAAATTTTATTAAGAGTTGCACTTAGAGAGTTAACTATATTATAAATTTCTTTTTATAAAGCTTAAATAGTAATTAAAAAATAAGAACAATTTAATTGTTACACGCATTATTTGTAATATATTATATAATCAGCTGTTGTAAATATACTTTTTTAAAAAATAAAAATAATCTTATTCTCAAAGTTAATTAATTTTTTAACAAATTTTACTATTTTCGTACAAGTAACACTAATCAAAATAAACCAACAGTTAGCTGATTCAACATAATACTAATTGACTTGATCCGGATTGGTGTGCGTCGATTTAATTGTTTTGGTCAGATATGTAATGTGCGCCATCATATGCAAACACAAAAATAATTGGTTATTAAGGTTAAGAATATTTTTAGTTTCAGCTTTTCAAACTTTATAATAAGAAACCTATAATGCTGAAGAATAAACTCTGTAATATAAAATAATATCGCAACTTCTTTCCACTAAATAAATAATGGGAAACATTTTTTTGTCGCAAATTTCATATCAGATATGAAATCTTAGGTCAGTGTTGGCAATTTTGGCTTCCAGTGGGAATTTCTAGCCTTTCAGTGTGATTTTGTAATAGTAAAAGTTCCTGTTCCACTATTAATTTTACTTCCGCCAACACTGGTCTTATTGGTATTAGGTGTGTCGATCATTGATCATAGAAAAATTTATTCCCGACTAATATTGAAATTAGTAGTTGAACAGTACTCAAGTAACGTTAATTTAGTAGGAGGATACTGTAGGTAACGCTACGTATACGGTTCTAACTCATACACTAACCTGATCCCAACTCTAATAATACGTAATGCTCATACTAATATAGATTTTCGTACTAATATATATTTGTTAAAGCATTGTTTAACCTTATTCCAATGCAAAACCTTATTACATAAGAATAAAAAAAAGATTACAATCCGCAATTAACATTAAGTGTAACAGTTAAGAAGATTCTATATTTAGTTTTTTTCCTGCAATGAAGAAATACGTATGACTTAAACGTCACTATATAACGATAACATCCATGTAATCGTGTAGTATCACAAGACATAATAAAGATATGTATGTATCACAAAGACATAATAAAGATATTAAATTTGTAACGTGATTTAATTACAGAAGGACTAATGCAAAAGCTAAATAATGTTTACTGTAAACAGATTAACCCGATTCTATTTATAAGAACCACAAATTACCAGTCATTTGCCACAAAGATGTAAAATTAGCGTTCATAAGCCTCAGATTGACATAAAGTTGGCATAAAATATTCTATGTGGATTTTCTAAATTTCGGTCACAACCACTCTGATCGTTTGTTTATTTACAATATATATTTAGTAAATTTTATATTAACGTTATCTTCTTTTGAACAGTAGTTTTATTCCATTGCTATATTCATACTATATGGTGAATCTATACCTAATTCGAGGATAAGCGAAACAAGGGATAAGAAATTATTTTTAATATGGTAATTGTGTCAATAAGAATTATGAAGAGGATCAGATAATTACAAGTAATCATCCAATCGTTTCAAAGGTGTAACTACTTGTGCTCAAAACTCTTCGTGGTTAATGTATGACGATATGTATATTCGACTTTGCCCCTAATTTTTCAAACACTTGACACCTTCACTTACAGTTGTATTATTATTTTCTGTTCCTTTGGCCCTCTAGTCTTGATTGAGCAACCAACAATTCGAAAGGATTAGCTGGTTCGCCTTTTGGCTTTTTTTTTCACTAACAGAATTGTGTGTCTTGTTTTTGCTCATTGAATAGTCTTTTAGACACCTCGTAACTTAATACCATCATCTCGACCGGGGGGAAGTCCGTGAGAGAACTGACAACGTATTTGAAAACCCATTAAAGCAATAGGGTCTTGTGTGTCTGGCTACCGCTGATCCCTGCTTCCCTCTTTAAACAAACTCAAAATCGTCTACGTTTGAGGTTTTTTTGGCTTTGTTTTTTTTTTTCATTTCTTTACTTTCCTTAAAGTAAGTACTGTATATATTATTTTTTAAAAAATTTTTGCTCGATAACTTTTAAGCATTTTTAATTCATCTAAAATCTTACATATAGCATATTAGGCATTACTAGCATATATCATATAATGGCATTACTACGACACAACCAGATTTACATTTTATTTATTATTGTATTATTATTCATCGCAAATGTTGCAAATGTAAATGCTCAAGCATCAGGAGCGGCATCAGGAGGACTACCAGCAGCAACACTACCACCACCACCACCAGTAGCTACACAGGCTCCACCGCCTGCCGCTAGCGAGCCTGCTAGTGTAAGTCTAAGTTTTATAAATTTGGTTTATCAGGCTTACACATTAAACATTCTAACATAATATATAACAAGATCATTTTACAATTATGTAGGTAGGACCACCAGCACAAGCTACAGATTCGCCACAACCGCAACCACAATCAGAACCTCAAATTCAACCCACAACACCACCACAACAACAACCTTCAGCTCCCAAGGCGGCACCAAGTTCGCCAGCTCAACAACAAAAATCAGCCAAACAAATTATCACCGCAACTAATAATGGGCCTGTTGCTATCACTATTACATCTACATCATTCGTAGATACCCCAACTGGTAAACCAAATGTTAATAGTCCCAATAGCAACGATAATTCTGGTTCTACCAGTAGTATTATCACGGCTGCTATCGTTGTTGGTACCGTGGTTGTTGCTGCTGCTATCGGCATATGGATATTTAGAAAATGGAAACTTACGGTATATATATCTATCTATATATTTACATTATTGTTTTAATACGCGATCAATTAATTAATTTTATTTTATTTTTTTTGTAAAAAAAGCCATCACGAAACTTCAAAGAAAAGATTCAACCTGTTGATTTTGGGCCACGTTCAGCAGAATCAGATGAAATATTTTTACGTGGATTACATGAACCTTAAAAAAACAAAAAAAAAAAAATTTTTATTAATAAGGATATTAAACGATTCAAATAATTGTGCAAAGATTACCCCGAAGACCAAATCAGGAATTGTCAAAAATTTCCCTGTATTTTTTTTATTATTATTATTTCATTGTACTTTTACACCATGTATTCTTTCCAACAAAAAAATTATGCTCCATCAAACATTTAAATAGTAATATACACATTAGAATACATTTACGAGATAGGGGTTTAATTCATTTATACAAAGGAGCGGAAACATTATTATTTTTTTTTCCAAAATAATGTATTGGTTAATTTTTTTCGGATTAGGAAAATTTTCCATACAATGTAAAACTTGTTGGAGAATTAATTATTTATTTCAAGCAGGTTGTTATTATAAAGAAATTTATAATGCTTAATGTTTATTACACTTTACATGAATAATTTTTATTAGGTTTTTTTTTCTTCACGAATATATAAAATAGATATATAAAAAAACAAATTACATTGTTTTTTGATATTATCAAGGTGAATTCATGAGATCACATACATTGACAATTTGAAAATATTTAAAATTTGTACCTTATCACTTGAAGAATTATTAGTATAAGAGGGCTGTTTGATAATAGGATTTGATCAATCTTTCACACAAATGTCGAGGATCGAATTTTTCTATAGAAATTAAATTATTACACTCCCGGTGTTATTTTGAGCTTATCCGAGGTGTTTTATGCCATTCCTGATACGATTATGAAAATTTACACTCATCTAGTAAGAGATAAGCAAAAATTTTATATATTCATATTAGGAATGGCCAAATAAGTTACATGAAAATCATTCAGTGATCTCAAGTTTGTATATGATAATAATATATGATAATTGGATGGAACTAAATTATGGTGTGACTTTCGTCAACGTCATAATCATAATCACTGTTTCTAAGTGAATAATCAATTATCTGAAACATGATAGATAAATTATTACTTATATGATAGTCAGATATTACGTTGTTTATCACCCAGAATCTTTTTTCCCCAAACGGCAAAAGTAATGTAGAACTATTCATTTGTCAGTAAAGACTAATAGTCTACTAATTATCAAAGAATTCAGGTAATAGGTTAAAGTTGTTACTTCGACATCATTAAAAAAAATACATAACCAGCTGTCCTTAATGAATGTCTTAAAACGAATAGTACGTACGTATACAAGTTTCCATTTCTAAATATTAATTCGAAACATAATATTGACCTTATAAGTTAGCTCGTTTAAGAAGTGTAATTATCTCGAATGAAAGATCTTAAATTACGATTTTCACTCTTTATATATGGATTTATTTACACGTGAAAGACGCATGGTTGCACAAGCTGCAAAAATATGATTGACAGTACACATTATAAAATAACTGGTGTTTGATAAAATTAAATGAATATTTGCTTCAAATATTTAATCAACGAATAATGCTTTCTAATTCTCCAATCTTTTCAATTAAATAGACTATTCATCAACTTTTGGCCACCAATCAGGTACAAATGGTTTTACTCTGTATACCTCCCCTCGCCCACTAGCCACAATTAAATTTTCGTCTTGAACTTTATCTAAATTTAGTAACGCTAATGCAATATTATTACAAGAAGACCCTATAGCACCTATCGGACGACTTTTTTTACTTAGTGTCTCTATTGATGCGTATATACCAGTTGAAGATGGGGGTAATGGAAAGTCTACGGTACGATCAACTTGTAACGTAGTCGGTAAACTATTATTTTTTTTTTTTTATATATTAGTTTTTTGCTAGTTTATATTTATATAAACGATTAAATTTTTTAATTACCTTTCATCTTGATGAACTAATTGCACGGGAATAATTCGTTTCCTTGTTACACCAACATAATAGGTTCGAAATGTGAGTTCTTGACCAATGTAACAACCTTTATGCCAATCAACTTTTTTTTTAAAAAAAAAAAGAAATCGGGTTTAATCATTAAAAAATTAATAAAATACAAAACGATCAAATGATGTATTTGCGTGATACTTACTTCCTCTCATGTAATCAAAATTACACTGTAATGGTAATGATGATCCTGGCGGTAAGTCTTCAATCCCTTCAGGGATACCGTACAAAATTCGACGAATTTTATATTCATTCGATGGCAACTGTTTAAATGATGATGGAACTGATGCTGATAGTAATATAAAATAATTAATAAAAATAATTATTTTTTTACCAATATTTGGTTTAATATAATTTTTAATCCAGTTTCACAAATACTTACGTGTTGTGTCGAATGGAAGTACGAATCTCAGTCCCATATAAGGACACCTCTTATCCTTACATCCTATTTCAGCAATCCTTTCTTTTAAAACCAAAGATCCTATTGGTAATTTGGTGGCTGAAAGATTTGGTACCTGATACCGCAACCATAGATTATCTATATTTCCACCCCACATATTCCAAACATTATATTGAGATGATACGTCATTAATTGAAACTTTGGATCTGAGAACGTATTTTTTCATATGTTTTATAAGATCTGATACAATTCGAGAATCACATTCTATCAAATAGATTTGATGTGGAAATGTTGTACCCACGTTTTTTGGATAGACAAACGTGTCGTATAGTACGCGACCCTGTTCATCAAATTGTTTTTATTAATACATGACTTTTTTTTTTTCAATTGCTCTCAATTTATGATAAAAAAAAAAAAAAACTTACAACTGGATTCAAGAATGCTGAATAAAATCCATCGCCACCAGATTGAATTGATGGCATATGATTTGTTATTAGTCCCTGCAAAAATTTTACACCGTCTTCGCCATTAACTTCTACCAAACTACGATCAGGCACCTGGACATAATGATCACTTTGTAAAGTTGACCCCGAGACTAGAAATAATATTTTAATAATATTTTTGTTTATTTTTGGTTGGTACTTAAGTGGTCCTGTAATAAATAAACTTACGTTGTCTTTTTAACGCCAAGCTACGAACATAAATAAACCTACGTTGTCTTTTTAACGCCAAGCTACGAACCAATGTTTTCCATTTATACATTGTTGGTGTCGAATGCAATAATAGAGAGTTGTCATTTTTTTCTTGGCATTAAGATTTGATTATCAGTATATTATACATTTATAGACATTGATGATAAATATTCACGGGATAGTTTATTTGTGTTAGGCAGCTTATTGCAATGATAATATATAACGATACAGGTTTTTATACGATACACAAGCTTGATATAAATTACAGTGCTCTTTAGATATTTAAAAAATTTAAAGGGTAGGTTATAACAGCAATAGCATATCTACACTAGGCAATAGACATATTACACCAGATAACAGAACGCCTATTTAAACTACTTTATGTCAACGTATTGTCAAGTTTATAAAATATTCCATTCACTGCTTCTTCTGACTTTATAGTGTTCGCTTTTTCATTCAATATAAAATTTCCATCAGCACCCTTCTTCACTCTGATTTTTGTCCCCTCAAGTAAAGTATCAAGCTCATCTCCACTATGAAGTTTTAATGACTGTGGAACGATATGTGCCAACACAAAGTTACGTATTTTTTTTATAGGATCTTCTGATGAACTAGTCACATAACTAGGTTTATTCGTGGAATTATGAAACACTGAATTTATAGGTGCAAACAGTGTTAAAGATTCATCTGGATTATCAAGCTTTTCAATCTTTTAAATTAAAGGATTTAGTTGAATAATATAGTTTGAATAAAATAGTTAATAAAATATTTATAAATATATATATATATATAGATATTTATATATGTGCATAACAATCGAAGAAAAAATACATACAATATCACGAAACATACGTAAATAATCCACAAAAGTCGTTAAATCTTTCTCCATGGGTAATACATCATTTAAAGTAGAAGGTCCCTTAGGAATTGTATAATCGTTTATTTGTATATTGATCATATTTCCTTCAAAAACTGTATTATCATAAAAGTATTCAGGCTCTATTAGTTGTGCCCAACAAGTCGATAATATGAAAAAGTACGTTAAAAAAGTTATAAACGTCATATTTCGTTGGATTTTCGAACTTTGTCGTTTTTTTACCGTTTGGTCGAAAAAAAAAGAAAATTCGTTGGCTAATTTTTTCGTAAAATCAGTAATCCAATACGTATATATATAGCTGATATATGCATATTTGTATACTATGTATATATCTTGTGATTTAGCCAATTTCCCACAAAATTTCGTATTTGTTACAGTACTCGTGTAATATATAAATATTGCGTATGTGGAAAATTTGGCCGGGACGCCCCATTTTTTTATTAAAAAAAATGTCTATGTTATGTTTGCCAAAGCGGAGGAAAGCGAAGTGAAAGCATTCAAACTTTATTCCACCATTTAAAGAAATCCAATTGAAAAAAAAACTCTCAAAAAAAGCAAAAAGCTATTTGTAATTTAATGTACGTACGTAAAGAATTTAACTAATTTTAACCCTGGGTTAAAATTGTAAATTTTAACCACCTATAACGATAATTTTATTGTAAATTGTAAAATAACGTACGTACGTCATATTTTACCGATCGATAATAAATTATTGTGAGGGACCAGCATGAGGTTGGTCCAACGTGAGGTTAATTAGTATTTTTTATGATTACTAATCATTGGCGGACTTTAAATACTAATTAACCTCACGTTGGACCAACCTCATGCTGGTCCCTCACAATTATTAACGTTAAAAAAAAGCAATTTTATTTATTATTATTATTTTTTTATGTTATATATATTCAATTTTTATTTTTTATAATAACAACTATTACTTTTATTAGTCGCGTAAAGTTTTGTTGAAAACCCGCATTTTCACGAATTCCGGAAATTTGCGTCGCACCTGATAACGAGTCACAATTTGAATAACTTTGCAAGACAATACTTGCCTATCCATTTTTAGCCTATCGATGTTGAGGTTTCGAATCTTTACAAGATTAACTGGTTTTATTTTTATATTGACAAATAATGGTATAAAAAACCCTTCAATAGAAAAAACTTGAGTTTCATGGTTATGTTTATCCAATTAAACATCCAATTCTTCGCTAATTCCAATTTTTTTAACAAACTTGAAGTATTAAGAACCTAATATTTAAAGTTTGGTTTTTCATATTTGTTTAATAAAATATGTAAAACAGCTAGATTATGATTGTATTTTGAACAATCTATTATAATCTTTTACTGTATTTGTTCTAATTATTATATAATATTTAATAATTTTTCAAGATTGGAAATAAAAAAAATAAATTAATAAAATATTTATAATCTATATGGTAAAGAAAATAACTTTATTTTTAAAAAATATATATATATATTTTTTTTTGGTATTAAAGTGCTTTTTTTGCTACTGTATACTTTATTGAGTAGACAAGGTTTTATATATTTGAAGAGTACAAACTAGCTATATCTGTATTTTTGGATACCTATTTAAGTAATTTGGCTATTACTAAGTTTTATATTAAATATTATATCTGCTATCTTTCTATTTAGATTATTTATTTAAATTCTTTATACTGTTACAAAGTAGATTTTAGTGTGCATTTTACTTAGTTATTTTTAGTTATAAATATTCAATATTTGTATTTTTATATATATAGTTAAAATAGTATTTATTATTATATATTAGTTATTATATGTTGGGGATGATGCTGAAATCAGATGATGTTGAAATTCATATGATTATATGATGATCTTTTGTATAAACATCTAGTATTACTATTATCATTGGTGTTAGAGTTAGGGTATGAAAGGTTTTTTTATTTATTTTACATATATTATATCTAATTCCACTAGAGCAATTAAAATATAGTTGCTTACCCAACTTGTACAAATTATCACAAACTTACTACAAAATTGTACAAATCAAATTATCACAAATTATGGACTAACACTTCTCTACAATGTACAAGACAGGATCGACCAAGAAAAGACAATAACACCTCTTCTTTGGTGTATTTATTATAATCCTCTTATTGTATATATCAATAAAACCTATACTGGATACTCATCTATAGTTGAATGGATTACTCAACTTAATCCTATTAAATACAAAAAAACATCAGCTTTCACATCTGTATTAGTCTATATAGATGATACTTTGTGGTTTGCTAAATTACTTAAACAGTTATAACAAATAAAACAAACAGCATCCCTATTTTACAAAATGGCAAACATCAGAGTTAACCCACAAAAATCAGTATTGGTATCAAATACTA
>CAJVPZ010001951.1:0-13349 GCA_910592135.1 Racocetra fulgida | reverse complement strand
GTTCTGGCTTTATTTAGGTACTTTTTATTGTAGATTTCTTCTATTTTGTTATTTTTTGTAATTTTTGAGGGATCGTCGGAAAGAGTTTTTTTTCTTTTTCCTTTTTGTTTTATATTGTCTTAATTTTATATATATTGCTACTATTTGTTCTTCTGCTTGTTCTGCTGTTGTAGGTTTAGTTTTAGCATTTTTTATTATTTCTTGTTTTACGTGACTGATTTGTTATTTTGTTTATATATCTCCTTTGTTTTTATCTGTCACATGTTTTTTAACGTGTTTTCTTTGTTTATTTTTCATTACGTGTTGTGTATCTTGTATAACAGTAACTGATTTGCATTACAGAGTCAAGGCCAATCCCCAAATGACTTGCAAAGAGCAAAATTATCGACGATTTTTCTAGTTTTTTACTATATCTTTGCCACTTCTGCTTTTTTTCCTCAAGTCTTTTAAGAGACTGAATATTATTTTTAGTCTTCTTGCTTTTTCCTTAGAGCTGCAAGTCTTGTTTCCTATAGCCGTTTGTGTATTTCTGTCATTTTTGCTGTTGTTTTGTTTTTGTATTTTTGTGTACAGAGGATCAGCGAAGAGAGTTGTGATTTGATTCGATAAGTTATTGATTTCGGCATGATCAATGTAACGTTTATTATTTGACAAAAATAATCTAAAGTCAGTTACATATGTATGTATATAGGTTTTAAATTTATTACTAATAGATGTGTAAATTGAAACTCATATGAACAATAAAATACTACAAGCCTTTACAAGCCTTCAAACAATCACTATCTACGATATAGCAATGAGAATTATTAATCGATAATAACCAGATATTTGGTTATCTATGATACTTTTAAAGTATATTCGTCAGAAAATAATCAAAAAAATTTAAAAAGATTATCAGTTCGAACAATTGCTAAATACTTTAGTGTTAGCAGATCTTCAATAAGTCGAGTTCTCAAACAATTTCAAAGATATGGACGTGTTGAAAGGCCTCTGCCAGTGTAAGAAAAATATCTTTTAAAACTTTAAAGAAAAGCCTAACTGGTATTTTTATAAGTTGCAACAGAGATTGAACGTAAAAATACGGATCGTTTAAAGGCTTGTAGTATTTTATATATTTCACGTAGGTTTTAATTTACAAATTGATTAGCAATCAATTTAAACCTGATTTTGAAATCGATTTGACCTAGAAAATTTTTTAGAGTAGTGATATTAGAATAGTTCTCCCTAATACTTTGGATGATTTGGTTAATCTATTTTGGATATCTGACATAAATGGATAGATATCCGGTTATGTTAATGCAGGTAAATGGATAACGGATTTATCCAGATTGAAACTCTACTCTCTAAATGCATGCTCAAGTGCCAGCCCAAATATATACTTGATCTTAATAAATGCACCTTTTCTTATTATTATCTATATGTACATTACAAAAGTGTGGTTCTAAGTGTATACACTTAAAGAGGCTGACTGTACAAATATGATTTCCGTCTTTTTTTTAAGATTCGAATTCAATTTAAGCAGGTTCTGAATTTACAGTTATTCTAAATCCACTTACAGCAGTACTAGATATTGAAATAAATTAAATTAATGGTTAATAATAGTATAATGAGACCTCAGCATGAGCTTACTATATTATTTCTTTAATCTTCGATCTAAAGCTATATAACTATATATGTATAGTCAGTAAAACTTCTGGGATAGTTAAAAGAAGTGAAAGTGCATGAAAGTGCATGCTTATAGAAAAAAACTTACTTTATAGCATGCATTTGCTATATAAGATTTTTAGAGATTTAACTAAAGAAGTATTTTAACAATCGTTAGTATTCCAGTATTCATTATTTTATTGGACAATTTTTATAGCACATGGAATAATCTAGAAAGAAATCTAGAACAATCTGATAGATAATTATTACTAAATAAGATGCGATTTGTATTAACCAAATATGGTAAAATCACTGACTGGATTAGTTTAAAGCTTTAAAAATATTTAAATGCTTTTTAATTTATAAAAACTATTTAAGTTTTTTTTATATTTTTTAAAATATAGATAAGTAATTATAAATATTTTATACATTATAGAATTAATTTAAATATGATTATAATTATTAAGAATAAAAAACACATCCAACATTACAAAATATTATAAGGTAAAGATGTTCGCAAGTATAGTCAGAGGTTCTAAAAAATCTGCAAGAAAGAAAAAAGTAAAAAGAAGAGAAAAAGAAGTGAATATGTGGCGGAAAGATTAGAAATTAGAGAAAGAAAAGAGTTAGAGCTATTAGATGATATGAATACCAATTCTTTCTCTCATTTTTTTGAAGTATCGAATACTTCTGAATATATTTAATTTAATTTTATTATATACATAAATAATTTATTATTATTTTTTTATTTTTTTTATTTTAAAAACATAATTCAGCAAGAACTTGTCTAAGATTTTAGAAAATCAGAAAGATCCTTCACAAAATTGAAGAACTAACTTTCTATGTTGTTCATATTGAAAATAGATTGAAAGAAATGAAGAATAAGTTGGTAGATAAATATAATGTAATGCATGAAAAAACTTTTCAAGAAGTAATTTAAATTTTTATTTAAATTTATATATGGTTATACTACAGAATCCTGACACTTAAAATTCTGATGCTTAAAATTCCGACAACAAAATCCCAAAATACAAAATTCTGACAAATTAAAATCCCGACAGCATTAAAATCCTGACATTCAAAATCCTGATATTCAAGATCCTGACACTTTCAAAATCTTAACAGAATTAAAATTTTAACTACAATTTTAATTCTGTTGAGTTTTTGAAAGTGTCGAGATTTTAAATATCAGGATTTTGAATGTTAGAATTTTAATGCTGTCGGGATTTTAATTTGTAGAGATTTTGTATTTTGAGATTTTGTTGTTGGGATTTTAAGCATTGGGATTTTGAGTGTCAGGATTCTGTAGTATAATCTTTATATATATATATATTATTATACTAATAATTTTTGTAATAGCAAACTATAAAAGGGGCTAAAGCCTTAATTGAATAAACGTTATATCCAAAGGAAGAAGAATTTAAGAAAGAGACAGAGATTTATATAAGGGCGCATCATAGTGAATTTATATCAGGAATGTTAAATAAAAAGTAGAATACCTATTATGAAAAGAATTTATATAGACAAGTAATAATTTTTATAAATTTCTAAAAAATTCGAATATATTTGAATAAATTTGAATAAATTCGAATAAATTCGAATTTTATTTAAAAATGTAATTTTAGAATATTTACTAACTTTTAAAATTTTAGCTTTTAGAAAATTTTAGATTATTGCAGAGTACATTGACTACCAAAATCAAGGCTTCGATGTTTTTTGTATTTGGGGATCTTTTAGATCTTATTAACAACAAAGCAACATATGAAGAAATAATTAAATGAAAACATTCTGATAAAACTGTATCCTGTTTTAAGCAACTTTTTGTTAAAGTTCCTAATAATTCAGAGGAAACTTATATGTTGCTAATTTTAAACAAAATTTGGCTTTCTGAAGAAACTACTAATGAAAAGGTTGCATATGCAATTGCAGTTTGTCAAAATATTTTAGATCCGAAGCAAGACAATTTAACTATTTCAGAGAGCGTAATTAAAAATAAATTAGCAAAAAATTTAGTAAGTTTTGTTATAAGAAATTTAATTAATATAATTATATATAGATTTAGAAAATTAGATTATAATTGATAAAATGATTTAATATGTTAATTTATTTAAATATATTCAAAGTATTTAAAAAATATTAGAAAATAACAAGCATTTTCTCCACCTGATTTTAAAGATAAAACAAGCTCTGAAAAAAGTAACAATTCAGAAGATTTTGAATTAGAAAAATCCGATAAAGTATATATATATATTTTAATAAATATTAATTTATTTATCATTAACAAATATTAATCTACGATATTAGAATAAAGACAAAAAACACGCAAGAAATTCGCAATCATCTGAAGAAATATGTATATAATTACAAATATAAATTTTTATTAAATTTATTTTTATTAAATTTAATATAATTAAAATTTTTTTAGGCAAGAAAAAGGCCAAGAGAAGGTAAGTATTATTAAATTTTAATATATAATTAATATAACTATAAAACATTATTATATTTCGAAAATATCTAAAACTTACAAAAATTTTAGATATTACCAACGAAGAGCAAGAAATTGAAGATGATTTGTAATTTTTATTTTTTTTTATTCAAATAACGGTACATTTTTCTTTTATTTTTTTTTTTAGAAATTTGGAAATTATGTTTTTGTTTTTTTTTTATATTATATATTACGATAATAAAAGTAAATAAATTTGCATTTATTATATATATTTTAAAAATATTCAAAAGATTAGGATATAAATTAAAAATGAATAAAACAAAATTTTACGAAATATAAATATTAATTATAAAAAGAATAAAATATTTGAATTAATTCGAAATAATTAGAAATAATTCGAAATAAATTGAAATAATAAATAAAATAAAATTCGTATATTTAAAATTAGTATATTTCTAAATTTTGTTTGCTTGAATTAATTTGAATTATTTCGAATTATTTCAAAATATTTCAAAATATTTCAAATGCTAATATAATTAAACCCTTCGCAGTTTATTGCAAATTCTTTCGCAATATTTCGAAATAATTTTTGAAAATTTTCGAAATTATTTATTTCGAAATATTTCACATCGATCACAATAATTTCAAAATATTTCAGCGCCGCAAATTCTTTCGCAATATTTCATATATATTTTTTGCTGATATAGTTTCACTAATGAAGTTTCTTCCTTGATTAGATAAAATTATTTTGGGAGTTCCATATCTACAGATAATTTCTTCAATGATAAACTTTGCTAAAGTTTCTGCTCCAGCGTCTGGTATAGCTCGGGCTTCTGGCCATTGGGTTAAATAGTCTGTTGCTACAATAATATAGTGATTGTTCTGTTCAGTTATAGGTAGGGGTCCAACTAAGTCAATACTAATTTGTTCAAAGGCTCGTCTAATTTGTATCAGGTGTAAAGGTTCTTTTCTTCTGCTTTTTTGTCTTTTTTGGTATTCTTCACATGTCTGTATATATTCTTTAATGTCTTGATATATTTGGTCCCAATAGTATTGTTCAGCTATTTTGTAATACATTGCATCTGTTCCTAAATGTCTAGCAGTAGGATGTTTATGCATCATATAGAGAATTGGTTCTACTTCTGTTTATTTGATAACTCGTAAAGGTTTGTTCAGATCCTTTTTATTCTTCTTATAAAGTAAGTGGTGTCTAATTTCAAAATATCAAGCTTGGTTAATTAATTGTTTTTTCTGATTTTTGGTAAGGTTTTCTGAAATAGTGTCTGTATCTAGGTATTGGTATAACTCATGATACTGGTCTAAGTTCATAATAACTTGGGTTCTTTAGTCTGAGTCTGAAATCAAGAAAGAGCATCAATATTAGAATGATTTGTCTGGGTTTATAGATAATTTTAAAGTTATAAGGTTGTAACTTGAGTATCTAGTGTTCTAATCTTTCTTTAGGTTCAGCAGTGCATAGCTATTTAAGAGCGTAGTGGTCTGTAATTAAAATAAATTTGGTAGCTTCAAGATATTTATGAAAATATTTAATGGCTCATACTATGGCAGCACATTCTAGGTCGGTGGCACCATAGTTCATTTCTTCTTTTTTTAGACTTTTACTAGCATAGACTACAGGATGTTTCTTGTTATAACTATCGAGTTGACTAAGAGTAGTACCAAATCTATAGTAAGAAGCATCGATTGCTAGTATAAATATTTTCCAGAAATTTGGATATCGAAGTATAGGAGCACTAATGAGTCTTTGCTTTAGCTCATTAAAAGCTTTGTGTTGGGCTTCAGTTCACTTATAGGGTTCGTCCTTTTGTAGTAGCTGATTCAAGAGTTTTGCAATCGCAGAGAAGTTGTAAATAAATTGTCTATAGTATCCTACTAATCCTAGAAAAGATCATAACTGAGTTACATTCTTAGGAGATAGGATTTGTTGAACAGCTTCGATTTTCTCTGGATTTGGGGCAATTCCTTTAGGTGATATGATGTGTTTTAGAAATGGTAATCTTTGCATCCAAAAATTATATTTCTCTATGTTTAATCGTAATTTAGCATGTCTGATTCTAGTAAAAACTTTACAGAGATGTTGCAAATGTTTATCAAAGGTCTTGGAAAATACAATAGTATCATCTAAGTATACTACTATGAATCTCCATGCAATCTTGTTATAAACTTGGTTCATTAATCATTAGAAAGTTGCAGAGGCATTACAAAGTCCAAAGGGCATGACATTAAATTTATAAGTTTTATAGCAAGTAACAAATGCAGTCTTTTCTCAGTCTCTTGGGTGCATAGCTACTTGCTACTATCCATTAGCAAGATCTAGTATAGAAAACCAATGAGATTCAGTGAGAGTATTTAATATTTCGTCGATTTGAGGCAACAGATAGGCATCTTTCTTAGTTATGCTATTTAGCTTTCTGTAGTCTATACAGAAACATAATTTGTTATTCTTTTTTCATATTAATACAATAGGTGAGGTCTATAAGCTATTTGAGGGTTGTATTAGTTTATTGTCTAGCATTTGTTAGATTTCTTCTTTAACAAATGCTTGTTTACTAGGAGGTATCAAATAAGGTCGAGAATTAATAGAAAGTATATCTTCGGTATAAATTCGATGAGTAACTAGGTTAGTTTGTCCTAGTTCATTAATATCTGATGCGAATAGGTCTGCAAATTCTTCTAAGAGTTGTCTGAATCTTCTTCTTTTATCTTCTGAGAGAGGTCCAATATTTACTGATGTTTCTTTTAAAGTTGTATACTCTTCATAAAGGATAAGAGTATTAATAGTATATACATATCTTGGAGTTAGGGTAAAGTCATTAATGTCTGTGTCCTCAGGTAGTTTTCCATCTTATCTAGGATTATTTAAAAATTTTGCGACTCTGTAAAAGTAGCGAATTGAGCAGCACACTGATGAGTATACTGGCTATCGTTCTTCCACAATTGTATAAGCTGTTGATTGAAATTCTCAAATGTTTCAACCTTTTGTTGCAGCTGTGTGATAAGCTAACTTTGATAAGCTACTTGTTGTTGGAGTTGTAGCAATAAAGATAAGGTAATGTCTGGTTCTGAGGTAATAATCAGATTACTAAAATTTGTTTCTACTATAAGGGTAGCAGGTCAAGATTCAGATGGCAGGTCGTTAGATTTAGGTTCCTCAAGTAGAGTGTCAGGATTGAGAGTAGGCTGGTCTGGTTCTTCTTCTGGTGCTTCTTTTGAATTAAATATAGGAGGAGGTACTGTAGCACAGTCAGTACAGATTCCATTATTCTGGTCGAGTTCAATTTGATGCTTGACATGTAGGCACTCTTTATAAAGGTCAACAGGATGGATAAAGCTTCAACGCAGGTTAGCAAAAACTAACTTTTTACAAAAGTCTGGATGGCTAGTGTCGAAGGATTGGTCGAGGGTTGCTTGTAACTGAGACTCTTCATCTTCATTTAGTAAGTCCTGTTAAGTACAAAGGATGAGACTCATTTCATCATTGTTCCATGACTGGTTAGTTCGGTCAGTTATGAAAGATTCTAATACTTCAGCTATATCTTGGTCACTTTCTTGCAAATAGATCTTTGCAAATCAGAAGATATGTGTCTGATTCATTTCATATTGGGATCCAGCACTTCTAGAAGAAGTGGTGTAGTATTAAATCCGAGTCTAGAGGTTGTAGTTATGATTGTAAAGAACATCTTGGCTAGCTTTGTATGTATACATATGTTCGAGGTTGCAGAACCAAAGAGCTTCAGTGATACTCTCAATGTTATGCATCCAGGATCAGGTGTCAGAATGCTGACAAATCTTGCAGGTGACAAGGGTTCCTTGGCCTTCACCTTCAGTATAAAAATGGATACTTCTAGGGTCATTTCGATCCAAATCATGGTAGAAGTCAACGTAGTATGCTTGGCATACTAATTGATTATCGAGGACTTTGAAGCATTCTGATCTTTCTGGATTCTTGCATCGGCAACAATGATGGGTTTATTTGTTGCTGTGATAGTAGGCTTTTTGGGCAGCTACTTTATTAGAGTCATAGCCACATTGGTATATCTTGTTCTGTCTTCTTAAAGAACCATAGACAGTCTATAGTGATATGTTCAAATTCATCACATTTGTGTCATTTATTATTGAGACAGCTTCGGTAGAGGTGGTCTTGTTCACAAGTTCAGCAAGAAGTTCGTTGTAAAGAGCAATGTACAGCAATATGTCCAATTCCTTTGCAAAAGTTGCAGCAGTTGGTAGAATATTTAGCGAAGAGATAGGCAGGTGAACCACAATTTCTATATATTTGAGAGAGAGTTCGAGTACAACGACGAGGTTAATAAATGATCCAGTCATTATGATCATTGTCTGTGTCTAGGTCAAGATTGATACCAAATGCATAAGCCTCTTTAGAAGTCAGATATTCTTGGTCATATAGATCTAACTCTTCTGGGTTGGTTATAGTAGATTAGGCAGGTAGTGGTTGATTATTTTTATAGGTAGTAGGAGTATAATACTTGTGATTCTTCCACTTAAAAGAGTAACAGCTATTCTTCTAGTTGTAACTAGCTTCGACTTTCTTGAACTAGTCATTTCCAAGAAGTAAGACATAGAAGGTGGCAGCAATAACTTCAATAGTAATAGGGATGGTTGCTTCTTCAATCTGAATAGGCAGATCTCGAATAATTCCTAGAAGTTGAGAAGAAGTTTTAGTAGCAGAGATAATAAGGCTAGTTGAGGCTTGTTCGATTTTAAGTTCTAGTTCTTGGACTACTTTATGAGCAATCATACTAATAGATGCTTTGCTATCTACAATAGCTTGGTAAGGTCTGTTTCTAATTTTAATATTGTATTTGACAGGAGTAGTAGTTGGTTCAGGAGTGATGACAAGAGATTTCGCTTCTTGACTTAGATGAGCAGAAAGAGCACTTCAGATGGAGGGTTGTTTAGAGGATTTCCCATTTCTTTTGGCTCATGGTGATGAGGGTTTAGAGTTCTGGTCAAGGTAGTTGACATCATGGTAGTAAAGAGAAGGTGAGCGATTAGAGGATCGTCTAGAGTTGTCAGCATAGGAGTAGTAGCTATCTCATTCTCAAGAATAATCTTGATATCGGTGATAACTGTTATGGCTTCTGGATCTATTTCTATCTCTAGATCTACTTCAGTCAAAAGATCTGGAGTAATTTTTGTCTTAGCTTCTAAATTGATCATTTCTTCAATTACTATAACGATCTTGGCTCTGTCTTGTGATCGTGATTGATCCTTCTGTTTAGTATAACATTGAGTAATAAAATATTCAGTGAATCTACAATAGTGATAGGTAGATGGTTGTCTGATTCTATTAGCAGTAGTAGAGATTCGGCATAGTGTATAGAAGTAGGTGCAGGTTAATGCTAAGTTGAGCTATCTGGTCAGTTAGTTGTTTGATAGCTTGGTCTGTATCTGTGATAGGTGCAGATATAAGTCAGCTATTTTTCCAATTACGAGCAGCATCTATAGCAGCATCCAAGTTGGCAAGTCCTCCAGCTTGAACTCCAATAGCATATTTGGGTCAAAGTCTTTAAATAAAAAGTTGAAGGATAAAATCATCTAGAAAAGCATTGGTAGGGTCTACATGGGCTTGTAAGTTCTTGAACTGGGTTATATAGACATTAACTGAGTCTGTTTCTTGTTTAATATCAAAGAATTGTTTTTGCCATTTAATCTTTTGATTGGTGGAACTGAACTTAGTTTTAAAAAGATGGTAGAAGCTTCGGTCTACAGCATGATCATTCTTGAAAGCATTAGGTACTGGGTTAAGACTTTGGAACTATTCAGCAGCAATCTCTTTCATATAGGCTGGGACAAGGGCAAGTTGTTGAGTGACACTTCAGTTATTAGCAATAGCAGCTTGTTTAAATTCTTCTAACTATTCTACAGGGTCTTGTTTTCTATTGCCAGTAAAGAAATCAATTTTGAGAAGAGAGTTTTCACTACCTGGTGCAAGAGCATTGGCCAGGTTAGTCATAGCTAGAGTAGCATTGTTGAGGGCAACATCAACCATGTTTACAGGAGGTACTATTAGTAGAGATGTTACAGGTGGTTGTGGTAGTGGCAGGTTAACTTCAGGTTGTTCTGAAGGGGGTAATGGGTTTTCTTCAAGTTGTTCCGGTAGTAGTAGATTCGCTTCAGGTAGAGGTAAGTTATTGTTAGGTTGTTCTTGGTGGTTTTCTGGTAATTCAAAGGTTTTGGTTGGGGTAAAGATTTCTTAGATAGTACTATTAGAGTCAGAATTATTTTCTTGATTCAGATTTTCTGAAGGTGGTGCTTCTTCTCTTTCTAAATTATGTTCTTCTATCTGTGCTTCTGTGAGAAAAACAAGGTCTACTTCAATAAATTGTCTTTGGGTACTTCAAATGTATTTCGAGAAGAACATTGGAGAGGTTGATAGTGAGAATTATCTGTTTTATCTTGGTAAGAGAGTAAACTAGGAGGAGATGGAGTTCTTAGAATAAATTGTTGGTCTAGGTAACTAAAACTATAATCTTCATCTGGTTGATGTTGTATGGAGGGTCCTAGGTTTTCAAAATATCTTTCGTATTGTCCTGGTTCCTTGTATCCAAAACTGTAAGCTAGGTCGATGTAGTAGTCAAAGACGTTTTGGTATTCGAAATCGATAGTAGGTAAGGCAGTGAGATATGTATATCTGGTAAGTAATGCAAAAGCAATTTCTCTTGGGTTTTCGATATCTTAATTGTATTGGCAACTAAAAATAATATTTCAGATAGAGGTGTGAATAGAGGATCGATCAATTCCAAAATCTTTCAAAATTACTTCGATGAAAAGTGTGAGGACTAGTTCTTGGTGGTAGGAAGCAAGCTTAGCAAGAGAGATCTGGGTTTAAGGTTTGTAAAGTTGTATATAGAAGAGCAGGATTTTGGATATATTCGTATTTATGGTTTTCAATATATTCATTGTGTAGTTGAGTAACTCTATCAGTCATAGAGTAAAGTCCAAAGCCTATAGTTTGGCTAAAATAGAAAAAATAATAATAATGTTTTCTGGGGTTGGATCCTTACGTCTACACTTTGGCTTGTGAGGAATCCTTCAATTGTTTCTCAAGGTTGGATCCTTATGCTTACACTTTGGCTCGTGGTGAATCTGTCAACATCCTAGGATAATATCGTCTAGGCACCAGCTAAAATAAACCAAGATGGGGTTGTCGTCTGCAATACTCAAATTCAATCTAGGATAACTATCCTCTAATAAACAGCTATTAATTAAGAGGGGCCGGGATAATGTTGTCCGGTAAAGGTTTTAAAATGTTTTCTGCCAGGAGGCACCAAATGTTATAGTACCATGACCTTTTTAATAATAGTACTATAACAATAACATGGTTACAAAGATCCTTTACTGGTTTATAGCAGTGTCTAACAGGTAAATATAATTTCTGCTTCTTGAAGAAACTATACCCTTCTGTTTGTGGCAGTTCAGGCAGACTATAGTTTATAGATAAAATATATGTTTATTAAAGATAAATAAGAAAGGCTATCCTTAGGTTTCTATTTCTAAAGAATCCTATAATATTACAAGAGAATTTAGGAGAAGAGGGAAATGGGGTGAACAATAACAAGTCTGTTGTTATTTCAGGTCTAATGTTAACTTGGTGAAATTTACAGCCTTTTTATATCTTTAGAGCTAATCACTAATCGTTATAAGTAAGTGTAATTTACTTAGTGCTAAGTGCTAATTGTAATTGCTAATCATTAAATATTAAACATTAATCGCTAATCACTAATCGCTAAGCGTAATCGCTAAGTATAATTGCTAATCGTTAATCACTAAGTGTAATTGCTAATCGCTAAGCATAATCACTAATCGTAAATTGCTAAGCATTAAGCATTAAGGCTAATCAGTATTCATGTCTTTTAAATTCTTCTCTAAGATAAATATAATAATAACTAATAACTAATAAAATACAAATATCAAAATAATAAAATAATACTAAGATAAAATAATAAACTAATAAAATAAAACTGTTCTATAACAGTATTAATTTTTCAATTGAAGTAAAATATTCAATTAAAGCACTGCAGTAATGTGATGATTAATATGTATTGTATAACATAATAATGATTGATATATATTGTGTAATATAATGATCGACATGTGATTTTATTTACACATGTTCAGCCAATCAAATGTCATATTGTTTATCTTATAGTGTTTATCTTTTAGTTGTTTATCTATCTGTAATAAATTATATAAGAGATTTTTATCTAATTGCGCCAATATAGCTTCTAATTTTAAAATAAATATATCTGTATAAAGATAAAAATATTGAAAAAAATTTGAATACCTTAATACTAAGGCAACCATTTCAATATTTGGAAGACCTGGTTCTGATCATTTATTTATCAATATAGCTTGTCTTTTTTCAGTAATTGATTTAGCAGCTTGGCAATCTTTAAAAATCTTTTAATGAACTTTCTATAGTATAATGCAAAATCTAAAAATATACATATTTGTTTTATAGTAATGAAAACAGAAAAATTTTAATTTTTTTAATTTTTTTTATCTGGTTAAATTCCATCCCAACTAATCATATGGTCTAAAAATCTAATTTTATTATAGAAAAATAAATATTTTTCTAGATTCAATTTTAGGTTTGCTTCTGAAATTTATTAAAAACTTGTAGAATGTGCTCTAAGTACTTATCAAATATTATAAAATAAATTATAATATTGTCAAGATACACAACTATGAATTTATTAGTAAATAGATAAAAAATACAATTTATCAAGTATTAAAAAGTCAACAGAACATTACATAATCTAAATGACATTATATTAAATTTGTAAATACAAATTTAGTAATGAAAGCTGTTTTCTTTTTATTCTCTTTCTTAAAAGCAATCTGTCAACATCTACTAGCAAGATCTAATAGAATCTTATTAACATTTGATAAGAGATATATAGGGTGAGTTAATAGAAATTAAGCAAATTTTTTATAATAAAAATTTTTTATGACTTTAAACAAGAATAATTTAACAAAAACTTAATTAAGTTTTTATTAAGTTATCCTTGTTTAAAGTTTTAAAAATCTTAATAAAAAATATTTGCTTGGTTTTTATTGATACAACTTCATATTGTAATATAACAAGTTGGATACATATCACTTCACCGACGCTAGTTTCGTAGACATAACATTTTACCGACAAAAATTCACCGAATGTCTATTTCACCGAAAATTATTTCGTAGACAAGTTTATTTCACCGACAGTTTATTT
>CAJVPZ010001950.1:0-13353 GCA_910592135.1 Racocetra fulgida | reverse complement strand
GTTATTACAATACTTTATGTTTTTTAATCTATATAGAATTAAAGGCTAAAGCTACTTTACTTTTGATCTAAGCTTTTTTTAAGATAGGACAACAACCTCATTAGTCTATTTATGGGATATTGAGTGGGGAGGTGTTTGCTGTTATGAAATTATTGAGCCAGTAGTTATATTTATATTTTTTTGATAAGCTGTGTCTTGGGTTGATGTTTGTTTATAATCAGAATTGAAAACTAAAGACTTTGTATAGCTTGGTTTGAGAGTTTCATGCATTTTGCTTTCCAAGTCCTCTTTTAGATTTCCTTGACAACATGATAAAGAAAGTAGCAGAAGGGATTTTTATTATATTGATGTTTGTTTGAGAGTTTTTGTTAATAATATTATTTGTAATAATTCCAAGCAGTGCAGATTGCGATTTGTATATAAACTTTTGTAGAAAGTTTTAATTAGATACATGTTGGTTGTGCATATGAGCAAATGTTGATTATCTTTATTTGTTTGTGTACATCTGTAGTATATAGTGTTGTTGTATTTTGCTGAATATCGAATATGTAAATTAAGAAGTGTTAGAAGTTCATCCATTATTAGTTTTATTTTAAAGATTTTGATTTTAGTTTGAGTAGGATGTGTATGTCAGCTTAGAGGGCTGTTGTGATAGTTTATAAAGTTGAAGGTGAGTTCTCAGTTGATCTCTTTTAGATCTAGGTTCCATAGGTGTATTTTATTTAGGTTGTGCCAGTTTGTTATATTTTTTGCATTTTGTAGGTGCCTTAATAGTCTCCTCAGGTTGTGAAAAAATGTGTAATAGCTAAGTTTGGAAGTATAAGTGTTGTGCAGTATCAGCTTAGTGTTGATTTTGGTAGCAATAGTTGTGCTTATAGTAGTTAGTTTGATTGTAGTATTTGTAGTTGATATTTGTACTGTTAGGTCTTTTCTTGTAATTGCTGCTTTTATAGTTGCTTTGTAGATTCCAAAAGATGTAGATAACAATTGGTTGACAAGGTATGTAGAAGTTTGAACTATGCTTATAAAGTTATGATCTAATTGTTTTTTATTTGTAATGATGTTTAGTATACAAGCATGTGATACCATGGTAATTAGCATTAGCAGTGCTGTCAACAGGACTTTTTTTTAGACTTAAAGAGCAAAAGGTGTGTTAATTATTGTCCAACAGGCTATGGGGTTAGTGTTGGGTTCATGCTATGAGGTTGTATGTTTATATTCCATTTTTCCATAGAGAAACCTGTAGATTTGCTATAGTTTTTGTTGTAGATTGGATATAGCATCCATTAAGTTTTTTGAAATCTAATCTTTATACGTAGTGAAGGTGTGTTTTTGTTGTAATTTTGTATTATTAGGGTAGGCTGTATGGTAGTTGTGTTTAGATCCTTGATGTTTATATGTATATATTTCTTTTTATCTACTTGTATATATATTAGATTTTGCGCAGAATCTTTGAGATAGTAGCATTGTTGATTTGAGAGACTAAGTCTGCATCTCATACATTTGGTTAGTTGGTGAGGGTTGTTTAGTGATTGTTTCTAGTGTCAGAAAATGATAGTTTGATTTTTTTTTCTTGAAAATTTTCAAAAAGCCTAAAGTTATGAGTTATAAACCCATGCAATATATTGGTTATTTAGAGGTTGTGTAGTAAAGAGATTGGGTTGGTCAAGCTGTTTATAAATATTCTCTGCTCAAGCAATATCATTTAGAAGGGTGTTATACTACTTTGGTTGTCTGCCTCTGGGTATTCTTTGCATATTGTGATGTGATTCCTGCCAAGTTAGAAGCTGTGTATGCGAATGGTTAGTTAATTGTTCAATAAAGTAGATATGATGTGTATTAGTTTTCCTTTTATAACTGAGGCTTTTGAGTTCAAGTATAGTATATTATTAGTGAAGGTTCCTGTTTGGTTTATTGGTATAGGCCAAATATTACTGTCATTGTATAAGGTAAGTTGAACTTTATAAAGTTCGAATACTATTTGAGTAGTAGTTGTTTTGCTTTCTGGTGATGGAAAGATAGGTTGATAAGTAAGTATTAAAAAGTTTGTAGCAGCTGAATTTTGTAGTTGTTGTAGCTGTATTTTTAATACAGATGTACCAAAAGAGGGGGTGATTAAGAATTTTGAAGAAGTTGTTGATATGTTGCAATTGCTGTGTATTTTGAGTTGTTTTTAGACTATAGATTCAGTTGTAGAATAGTGTTGAACTTGGAATGGTACTAGCAAATCCAGCTTTGTGTTTGGTGAGATTAGATTTGGTGATTTTGTCTAACTGTGAGCTTAAAAGGGAGGTGTTTTGAATCTGGTAAGCAAATTAGGTTAGAATTACTTTGTTGATTATGTATATTGCTTGCTTGTCTGTTATTTTTGCATGCTGTAACTTTTATAGAGCTGCTTTAATTTCATCAGTGATAATAGTATGAGTAGGTTTGTAAGAAAAAGTTCTGGAGAACCAGCACTCTAAGAATCTAAAAGCTTGGTCAGGGGGAATATTAGATATTGTTTGTTGATTAAAAGTGATTTGCACATTGATCATTTTGGTGTTGGTAGCTAAAATTGATTTGTTTTGATTTACTTTTATATTAGCCATATTGTAGAAGAATGTTGCTATATGGATTATGAGTTCTAGAGATATTTGGATTGGCCAATCCACGTAGTATCATCTATATATACTAAGCAGAAGGTATGTAAGTTGTAAGTGCTGAGTCCAGCTTTGATATTAGTGGTAAGAGTATATCCTTGATGTTAGGTAGTGATTATATGTATCAGAGGGTCATAATATATATGCCATTGTAATAGCATTATTGTTTCCTCCTAATCTATCCTGTCATGCACTAAGTAGGATTTGAAGATACTATGTGTAATAATGACTTTGTTAATTCTCGCTATAAAGATATTAGTGATCAGATCTGTAATAGGTTTTGAAATTTTTATTCTGAGTAGTGCTTTGGTGAGTAATAGAATATGTACTGAGTTATAGGCCTTTGACATATCTTAGGAGAGGATCCAAAATTCTTTATTGTTAATGTATGCATCTTCAAGTATATTAGTTAGTATATTGATTAGATACATTGTAGAAGTGAGTGGTAATGCAACATGGTTAGATGGTAATAGTATTAAGTATTTAGTAAGTATTTAATTAAGTCTGTTTGTAATGATCTTGGTGAGAATCTTGTGAGTATGCTTGATTAGAGAAATAGGCCTTGTGTCAGTAAAGGAGTCTGTAAAGGTTGGTTTCTTAGATATAAAAAAGATTAAGTTTTGTTTTCACATTTGAGGAATTTGTGATAGTTGTATACAGCCATTATATATATATGTGATAAGTTGCAGTACTATTGGAAATAAATGTTTGAACATTTTATTCAAGATTATTGAGAGCCCTGTTGCTTTATTTGTAGAGGCTTCTTTAATAATATTTGTAACTTCTTCTTCTGTAATTGGTTCAGTTATATTGTTATACCAGTTGTTATTGATATGTTTTTTAGGTTTATATTCTTCTTCTTAGAGATGATATAGTGCTGTATTTGGAGTGTTGTATTTGGTTCATTGTTCAAAGTGAGTTTGGCATTCTGCTTTGATTTTCTTTAGGTTATTTATAATGCTATCTGTTTTTTTAATATTGTGAGTGATAACTGGATCTGTGTGTCTATGTAATATACTGTCGATCATTTTTGTAGTGTTGTCTATAAGGTTGCAATATCTTTTTTCTATATGCTGATTAATTCGATTGGTTTGCTTATTGTTGTTTTCAAGATTTCTTGCTTGCCACAGGGTGTTTCTATGTATTTTTATAGAATTGATGAGTTGTGCAATATTGTTCAAAGTTAGATTGCTGTATGTAATTGCTAATAAGCTTAAATCTGAGAGTCTATTTATATTATCAATAAGGTGATTTAGTTTTGAGAGTATGTAGCCTACAGATAGTAGTGGTTGATGTGTAGTAATTATCTTTAAGATCTTGTTTGTATTTTTTAATATATGATATAAGTTTGTTGCTTCTTTCAAAAAAGTATAAAAGAATTAGTATCTCTTTTTAGTATATGGTATAACAGTATTTGCTGCATACTTTAGTGCCAGATTGAGTTTGTGCCATTGTTTATTAAGCATGAGCAAATCCTGAATTGTGAGTTGCATATTGGTATTAATTTGTATGAGTTTCTCATCTATCTTATCTGAAAAGTTTTTTCATAGTTGTTCGTCTATTTTGTGATATTGAAAAGTTTTTTTCTTTATCTTTTTTAGTCTGGGTATTGTAAGATTAAATTGGTGATACCAGGTAATCTGTATAATATTGTGGTTACTATTAGTTGTCTATATTGATAATAGAATATGTGGTGTCAAAGTCATATATATGCAGTTTGTAGATATTCAGATGTCGTCTATTTGGCTTTTGCTATTGACTCTTTCCCCAGTTGGTGCAGTGATGTTGAAGTAAGTAAGTGTGCTAGTTAGATTGTGGTGTACTATGTAATGTAAAGAGGTGTATTTGTTTTGCTGTTTCTGTTGTCAATGTTGTCATTAAAGTTGCCCATAACTATTAGTCTCATATTTTGTTTTTGTGCTTTTTGTATCCAAGTTATGATTTTATTTTGTGTATCCTTAGAGAGTGTTTTGTTGTTAGAGAGTAGGTAGACTGATATGATACAAGTTTTGTTGTGGTGAAGAAAGAAGAAGTCAATTATTATAGTCTAGCTAGGACTATTTGTATATTATAAATATAGGGCTATAAAGAGTTGTATATAGCAATTGCTGTATCAAGACTAGCTTCGCTTTTGTTTGCTGTTTGGGCAGTGCAGTTAGAGGTAAAGATTTTAAAGTAGAGATTGAGAAGCTTTAGTTTCATTATAGGTGTTTCTGCTAATTTAGTTTCTATTATGCTTATAATATATGCTTCTTTTTTGTTACAGTATTCTAGCCATAGTTTAAGTCTTAAATTGTTATTCAGTTCTTGTACTTTATGTGTAAGAATGTTTAGTTGTTACGAGGTAAGGTGTATTGTATGGGTGGGTTGTTATTGTTTGTTACCATTATGTACTTTCATTATATATATCCCAGCTAGGTACTGGGAGATTAGGTAACTTAAGGAGGTACAGAGGTATTTTGTTGATAGTAAAGATTTCTTTGAGTTTTGTAGTAGTTTCTTGAAATTTGTCGTATTCTGTAATAGGAATTAGAGATAGTAGTTCTGGTTTATGCTGTTTTAAATACTTTATGAATTGGTTTTGCTCTTCAGAGATTGTTGGTTTTTGTAATAAATCTTGTATTTTAATCCAGCTATCAGAGATTTTATAGAAGTAATAAGTTTCTCGTAATAATTTAGCATTATCAACTAGTTGTTTGATCATGGTTATAGGAGTAGTAATATTAGATTCCTTGATATCAGATGGGTTTTCAGATAATATTGGCTTGTCTGTTAGGTTTGCTACCATAATAGTAGTAGAGAGAGGAAGAGCAAATGAGTATTTTGGTCTAATTTCTGCCAGAAATCTTTTGGCTTCTGTTGTTTCAGTAATTGGATAAGTATATATATGCTTAGTTTTAATTTTTTGGAGATTGTTTGGGAGTTTTGCTTTGGTATATAGTAGTTGTTAGATAAAAATCGAAAAGAATAGTATTGCTTAAATAGTTGAATACATTGTTCAATTTCTTTTTTAAGTAGTGTATATGCAATTGAAAATATTTCTTGGAGTTTTGAGTTGAGTTCCTGAGGAGTAAGAGGAAGTGCAGATTTTGGTGCAGGTAGATTAAAGTAAGATGATAGAATCTTTGTAAAGAAGTAGTATATGACAAGTTTTCTTCTATATTCTGCTAAGTTTCTAAGATCGGCTCTATTAGTAATTGGAAAGAAGATTTGTAAACAAGGATGTAATTCACTGCAGTCATTAGGTAGCTTTCTTTTTCAGTAAAGTAGGTGTCAAGTAGTTGTTTAAAGAAATATAATTTGTGCAAGGAAGACATAATAACTCTTGTTTGCTTAGATCATCAATTAGTAGATTGTAAGGGAGTAAGTCTAAGATACTTTTTGATATTTCATCTAGTGTTGCTAAAAGGGGCTTCTGAAATTGCTTTATTGATACAAACCCTTATATCTGGTGTGTTGAGTTCCTCTTTATACTAAATAAATCCATGACAGTATTGAATTACTCTGCTGATTTCTGCTGGTGAGTTAGTAATAAAGCTGTAATTGTTTAGATAGTCAATCATAATTTTTTGTCTATATTTTAAGTAGATTTGGTCTC
Source organism: Racocetra fulgida (assembly GCA_910592135.1). Lineage (NCBI taxonomy): Eukaryota > Fungi > Glomeromycota > Glomeromycetes > Diversisporales > Gigasporaceae > Racocetra > Racocetra fulgida. Next base: position 7,113 of record CAJVPZ010001950.1, on the reverse strand, counting down.
TATTTTCTTTGGTAGTAATAGGTATATTATATATCTCTTTATATTTTTTGAAGGCTTTGATAAAAAGTTTTATATTCGGCTTGGTGTGTTGGTTTTGCTTTAGTTAGTTTAGTAAAGGTATGGAAGAAGGCTGTATTGTGATATTTGAATTTAAGTTCAATTGTTAGAGGAATTGGATAGTTGGTAGGTAATACTGATATTTTATATTGGGTATATTGAGTAATGGCTTCTAAACTTTTTAATGCTTCTAAGATTTTGTTGTTGTTTTAAGTTTTATGATCAAACAGATTATTAGTTGCTTGTAATAGAATCTTTAGAGTGGTTTGTGACCAGAGAGTGGCTTTGTCTGGTTCTTGTTAGTTTTGTTTTGGTTGTACTACTTGACTATAGAGAGGCTGTTATTACGTCTAGAGAGAGCTTTTATATATTCAAGCCAATTTAGTCCAGCACCATAAGCATAAATCCTGATCATAAGTAGTACAGTCTGGATTCGTATATAGTAATAATTATTAATTGGATAAATATTACTACTGCAATATATCTATATTTGAAAGAAGTTATCACAGGTTATGCTTAGATTATATAGGGTCCAAGTTAGGTCATTAAGAGTTGCTGTTAGGTTATTTATAGTCCAAGTTAGGTCACTGCAGATTATATATAAGTCCAAGTTAGGTCACTGCAGGTTACATATAGATCCAAGTTAGGTCATTATAGGTTCAAGTTGGTTACCACCAGGTCATTTAATAAGCAAGGTTTGAGTTTATTATATACTGTTTATTGAGTCCAAATAAAAGGAGTTAGGTCATATATCCACTATATTTATTACTTGAGCAGAGTAAGAAAGAGTTACTTTATTTATTAAGCAAGCATCCTATTTATACATTTTGATGAGTATGGGTTCCAAACCCAGATCTGGAGTTTCGAATCCGGATCTGAGGTTTCAAATCCAGATCTGGGCTTTTGAACCCAAATCAGAGGTTCCAAACCCAGATTCTAGATTTCAAACCCTAATCCTGAGTTCCAAACCCATATATGTGCTAATACTATTGCATTTACATAATTTACTGCTTTTTTTTTTTTTTTTTGAAGTGAGGTTTTGCCTTTATTTTTATTAATGATTTGTATTAAGGATCCACTATAAGTTCCTCTAGCCAGAGCCAATTTACAAAAATTTTTACAAGAATAAGACTCAGATTATCAAAAACTATCTAAATTAGAAATTCTGATTCATCTGTAACCTAAACCTACTAGAGTGGTTAAAATTCACCTAGATTTGATAATATAAAATATTGTTAGTTGGGGTACTATATTTAATCCATGTAATAGTCTATAAAGATATTTTTTTAATTGCTTTGCCAAGAGGTAGACAAGTGTTATCATTATGTTGTTGGTCTGGCAAACCACAAAGGCAGCTATAGGTATATAGTATTCTATGTTGTGTTGTGTTTTGAGTAGTTGTTGTGTGAGCATTTGTTATATTTCGGTTAGGTCTGGAGGGTATATTGTTTTGTTGTTTCCATTGTGTGAGTATTGAACAGTATGGTATCCATAACTGATTATATATGTTTTGTAATAGTTGTAGAAGTAGTTGAATAGTTATCTTTGATGCAATTTGAGTAGAGTCTGTATACTCTCTAATAGTCTGTATTAGGAATATAGGGATAAACCTTTGTATAGTTGTATATAGATTGATATTATTATACTAGTAATTGAATGAAAAGCTTGAGTGGTTTATAAGCTTGGTTTGTAGTTCATATAGTTGTGTGTTAGTAATATCTAGTCAGAAATGTTAAAGGAATTGTTGTATAGTATTGGTGATAAGTGTGTTTAATTTAGACATATCTGGGCAAATAAGCCAGTATTCTTGATTCTCTTTTAAATTACATGTTATACAGTTGTCTGTTGGAATTGTTGATGGGTATAGTATATGTTAGTGTATTAAAGTAGAAAGTAACTTAAGCATCAGTTTAATCTTGAAAGGTTAGTATAAGTTGTTGATCTTTTGTAGTTATTATTTAATAAAGCCAAGTTGCATTCTAGTTAATTTGAGGTAATATAGATATAATATTATCCATTCGGTGTTGAAATAACCACATTGCTATAATATGGGCGTTGTATATGTTTTTAATAGATCTACGAGTAGGTTATTCAAATGTATATTGTTCATATTAAATTTGATAGAATAGATTATGTATGTTGTTGTTTATAAATTGAAGTATGGTTGAATAATTGGCATTTTTAGCTAATCTGGCAGCTAAGTTGTTGAAGGTATTGTCACTGTGTGCTGCAACATTTTCAAGTTGAATTTTGAGTTTGTAAGCTTTAATTAGATTAAGTAGAGTATGCTATATTAGCCAGTAGTTATAGGAGTATCTTTTGTTTGGTGTAGGTAGTGATTGTATAAGCTTCTTGTATTTGGATATGATAGATTGTGAATCTGTATAAATGATAATAGAGCTATTTCTTGGACAAGTGCTAATAACAGTAAGTATTGCAATGAGTTCAGCTTTGTAGAATGATGGCCAAAGTTTAATTTCTGCAGAATAAGTATATATAATGGGTCATTTTGGGTTTGAACCCATCCAACCCTCATAGTACATCGTTTTGTAGTGATATCTTTAACAGAACCATCTGTATAGAATATTAGATAAGAATAAGTTGAGTTATTTTTTGCAATTTGTATTAATGTCTGTGAAAGTTGGTTATTAATAAAGATTTCAGATATTGCATTGTTTTAGATATTAATTATAGGTTGTGTTGGTATATTTATAGGATTACGTAGTGCTAAAGAGTATAGCAGATCAAGTAAGTTAGTATTGAGATTAAGTATGGTGCCAGTTTCTGTATATTTCTTTCTTCCCAAGAATTTTGTTGATGAACTAGCTGGCATGTTGATTATGCATTTGTTTGAATTCGATTAGAATTTAAAGTGCATCCTGTATATGGCTTACAGATATATATTGGTGCAGGATAAAAATTTGTATGTAGTGATCAAATATAATATCTCAGTGTTGATTGATATTTGGTCATTAGTAGAGTTATATCTCCTGGCCTTTCCAATAATGATCTGTTGATTATCATTATATGTAATTAGCCAGGGCTTAGATTTCTTGTAGTATCCAGTTTGAAATGATATTAAGTTGATGTTTGATAAGTCTAGATGTGAATTGACCTGTCTAGTAAGTTGATTATTTCTTCAAGGACTGTAAACTATAAGGGTTTATGTTCTTTTGAAATTTATTGTATTTATGGTGATATGTAGTTCCAAGCTAGCAGATAAGAATTATCAGATGATGTAAGCTGTTCTAAATAAATAATATTCTTTAATCGTAATTGTTTTTTGAATTATAAATATGATTTATGTATATTAAGTTATTTTTCAATAGGTGTATAAGGATAATAGAGTATATATGGTTGAAGATAATTTATATGTATATTGATAGCTAATTGAAGTGAGTTGAGTAGTTGTATAATTTTAAAAGTGTTTTTGTTGGGTCCATCAATTAGTGGATGAGGATATTGGTTGTAGACCAGAAATTGTTTTGTAATTGTTGGAGTCGTATATAGGTGCTGGAGCCCATAAAGCCTTGATTATTTAGACATAGTAGAAAGTTAGAAATGTGGTGTTGTAATTGTATATCCCATATGTTTTTGATACCATATATGTTGTGATTAAGTAATGTGCTATTAGGTGTAGTACTAGGCAGTTTAGCTTTATATTTAGCTGTAGTTAGGTATTGTGCCAAAATTGAGTTACATGTAGTTTGAGAAAGTATAATGTTGTATATATGATACTCTAAAATAGGGATAATAATATTGTTAATGATATAAGTAGTTTGTTTGTCAGTTATATTTTTAGTCTTAATTATATTATTAAAGCCAAATGCTTCCTGTTTGATAAGTTTAATTTGTGTAACATATTTAAGTATAGCTTTAAACCAGCATCTCAGAAATTTGAATGGGTGTGTTAAGGTTGTGTTTGGATAGAATCATTTATGAAGCTAATATCTAGAGTTTGGTTAGTATTAGATACCAGAACTGATTTTTGTGGATTTACTTTGATATTTGCTATTTTGTAAAATGAAAATGCTGTTTGTGTAATTTGTTATAGTTGTTCTGGTGATTTAACAAGGCATAAAATATTATCCATATATGCTAATACTGATGTAGAGATTGATGTATTTTGGTATTTGATGGAATTAAGTTGGGTAATCCATTATTTTGGTATTTGATAGAATTAAGTTGGGTAATCCATTCAATTGTAGATGTGTATTCATTATATGTTTTGTTAATACTGATAATAAGGGGATCATAGTAAATACACCAAAGAAGAGATGTTATTGTCTCTCTTTGGTCAATTCCATCTTGTATATTATATAAAGATGTTAATCCATAGTTAGTGATAACTTGGTTAGTATGGTTTTGTAGCAGGTTAATAATAATTTATGTGAGTTGGGTTGGCATATTTAGATATTTTAAAGCTTTGTTAAGAAGATGTATATTGACTGAATCGTAGGCCTTACTCATATTATGTAATAGAATCCAGGCCTGTTTTTTTATACATTTGGCGTCTTCTAGGAAATCATTAAGTATATGAATTGGGTTATTGGTAGAGTTGCCAGGAAGTGCAACATAGTTGTGAGGGTTAAGGATAGGGTATATAATAAAAACTTTGTTTAGTCAGTTTGTGAGAATTTTGGTGTAAAGTTTTTTGATATATTTAATGAGGCTAATAGGGCAGGTATTATTGAGGTTGCTATCAAACTAAGGCTTTTTTGATATAGAATAAATCCTACTATTTTTCTATTGCTTGAGTATATTGTGTATAGTAAGGCATCAATTGAGTAGAGCAGTAATTGCGAGTAACATACTAGGGCCTGTATGTTTAATCATTTCATAACTAATTCTAGATAGTCCACAAGCTTTGTTGTTTGGTAGTTGTTGTATAGTTTGTAGTACCTTCTCTGTACTGATCTCTTTGAGTATAGAATTATACCATGATGAGTTTATAGAGAGGATAGATTTATATTCTGTTTGCCAGTATTGGTTGAATATTGTATTATTATAAGGTTGGTGTGCTATCTAATTATTAAAATGATTTGTGATGTGTTGCTTAATATTTATTGAGTCAGTAATAATATCATTGTCTGTTCGAATATTCTGAAAATATACAGCCTCTTTGTGTCTATTGAGTAAACTGTTAATTATTTTAGTAGGCTGAGATAATAGTTGATCACATCTTTTATTAATAGCTTTGTTTATATGTTTTTATAAATTTTGTGCATTTTCTAGATTTTTAGCATTATAAAGTATTTTCCAGTATGTTTTAGTGTGTTGAAGCCATGTTGCTAGTTCTGTTTGTTCAGTAGGTAAGTAGTTAATTGAAAAGCTATAGGCAGTGTTAATGTAGTCAACTAGGTTAGAGATGTTGTTAGGTAGACAAGTATTATAAGAAAAGAACTTTTTAGTACAATGCATAATGTGTTCTATGGTTTTAAGATCTTTATGAAGCTGTGTTGCTTTAGGTATAAAGGAGTGAAATAGGTGTTTAACAGTATATTTTCTATTAAAAATATGTTGTATTATAGCTTAAATAATACAAGTATAAATTTTGTGCCAAATTTTTCAAGACTTTCAATTGTTGTAGCAGAGATTGATATATTGTGTTGGGTTATATTAAGGTTAACTTGGTCGGTGAAGTTTTCCTATTGTTCCTTAGTTATTTGCTTTATAGTTGTATATTCTATGCTTACATTTGGACCTATAGTTTGTTCTGGCTAGTGTAAAAGAAAATATCCAGTTAGTTATTAGAATTTGGTGATCACTATGGGTTGAAGATAGTGAGTTATTAATTTTAAAAGTGTGTAGATAAGATATTAGAGTATCATTTGTCCAAATGTAGTTAATTCTACTTTGGTATCTAGTAATATGCTATGGTTTGCCAGGTCATACATATTAGTATTGTGTAGATAGTTAAGAAGTTGGAATTTAATTGCAGATAATATGGTGGTATCATTATTAGCATTGAAGTCTTCTAGAATAATAGGTTGTAGATTATTAGATAATGCTTGTTGTATTCAAGTGATTGTTGTATCTTATGTAAATTTTTGTGTAGTGGTGTTGGTTGATGATAGGTATATATAAAGTTTCAATCTGAATAAATCCATTATCCATTTACCCGCATTGACTTATCCAGATATCCATCCATTTATTTCAGATATCTGAAATAGATTAACTGAATCATCCAAAGTATTAGTAAGAATTATCCTAGTATTATCACTAAAAAATTTTCCAAGCCAAACAGACTTCAAAATTGAGCATTATAAAGAAGAAATGTGAAAAATCAAAAATATTTATAGTTCTACATTTTGTCTATGAAACTGCCATCTGCAAATTCGCAAAAATTTTTTCTTATAAAATTTTAACTTTAAAAAAGAAACTGGGAGCTGTGTATGCCAACTCGATTAAATCATTATTCTAACTATTGTAATTATTTATTACATTATGAGTTTATTTTGCACATATGCGCAGTTTCAATTTTAAAATAGAATCCCTATTAGCTATATACTGTCGACCCTCCCAAAACTGATGACCTGCCATAAACAATTAAAATTTGGTCCACCATGTTAGTTCTATAGATAATGTCTGATAACCTGCCATTTCTGATATCTGAAGACAATTTATTTAAGTTTCTGATATGGTTGATTATAGTAGCATAAGTGCATCTATTTGTGCAATAGATTATATAATATTCATTGGTGTTCTAAAAATGTTCAACTAATAAGAATTAATCACCAGCCAATATACACATAACCAATTTTTGCAATCTTTTTAAACACTTTGAATAAAATTTCTTAATATCTTCATAGCAAATTCTATAGAACTTTTTTATTTTAATTCTACACATTCATACAATTAAGATAAAAAAACTTTTATCAAATTTTGTCTGATAGTTATCGAGAAAAGTTAAAAAAATATGTTCTATCTATCAATAAATTAAATGCTTTGAATTTTTTTTAAAAAACTTTGAGCAAAGTTTTCTCACTATCTGACTAAATTCAATAAGTTTGTTTTATTTTAATTCTATAAATTCACAGAATTAAAATAAAAAAA
>CAJVPZ010001949.1:0-13354 GCA_910592135.1 Racocetra fulgida | reverse complement strand
GCTTTGGAGTCATCATGTCAGAGATGTCAACTGGACATAGACCTTTTGATGGTTATCAATTTAATGAAGAGCTTGCAGTAAAAATTTACATTGGATTGAGACCTGAATTTGCACCTGGAACTCCAAATTGTTATATTAATTTAGCTAAGCAATGCATGGATTCTGATCCACAAAAACGGCCATATGCTTATGAAGTCCGTGATAAACTTCGAGAATGGATTAAAAGTATGGAAGGTCCAGATAATAATGAAATTAAAAAACAATTCTTAGATGCTGATAAAATAGCTGAGAAATTACCAATTAATTTACCAAAACATTCGGATCTTACGTACACCAGTAAAATTATCAACACACAAAAAATATCGAATGCAATTAAAGGTATCTACTGTATTTAAAAAAATTTCTTCATATATTATTTACTTAATTTAATTTTAAAATTTTGTTTAGTAAGCAGACCTATTGAATCTATTAAACTTCCTGACTACTGATCACTCAGAAAATTAAGTAGCGCAAAGATTTTAACAATTAAATAAAAATAAATATCATATATTATATATGTTGTACCTCAAATGACAATCCTGTCCCGATTGCCAATTAGGACAGCCCAAATTAAAATTGCCCAAATCTAACCTTAGCGTCTGGGCTAATTAATTTATAATTTTGGCCAGATTGACATCTGGGACAAATTGTCATTTGGAGTACAACATATATATACAATTAACTCTGAATATAATGAACTAACTCTTGAAAGTTCACAATAGCTTAGTACCATTGACCTTAATAAAAATAGCAACTATTTATAATTTCTTTTATTTTCTTATGAAAAGTGTTGGTTGTATATAATTTTTTTTTGATATTGAGCTCTTTTTTTTTAAAATAAACCAATATTTCATAACTTAACAATATTTATACAATACAATAAGCCTTTGATATTTTTTAAAAATTTTTTTAATCTCATCACTAATTTGGTATATTTTATTTTATTTTTTGACCTTTTTTTTATATTATAAAGTTTAATATAGAATAATTGATATTTTTAGGTTTAGATATATAATCAACCTTTTTGTAATTAACTTGTAAAATATTTGCTTGAAAAAATAATATAGTAAAAATATTCAACAAGCTAAGTTATATCTAATTAGAAGTTTATAATAAAAAGAATTAGAATACTGTCAACTATCAATATAACAGACACCTTTAAACTGGAATCACCAGTTTAACAGATTAATTATAAAGTACAGAATTTTTAATATATAATTTAAACTATTATAACAGATTTAATAGTAAAAAAGCTATATTACATATAACAGAAATCTTTGCCAACCTACCCTAGGACATTCAAACATGCAGTTCTCAATTACAAATTCATATTATTAATCAAATTATACAATTCCATTCTTATTTCATCTATTTTTATATAAAAACCTTTTACTATTTTGGTTCTAATTAAATTTATATGAATTTTATCTCCTGACAATCTTGTTGATCTGCTGATCATTACACTGGGTAACATCTATATGTCACACCTCTTTATCTATTACACCTTTTATTTGTCATACTCTTTTATTTATTACTCTTCTTATTTGTTATATCCTAAACAGAATTAGTAAATCTTAAAATTTAATATTAAGTCTATACTTGTTACACAAGAGCCAAATTCCTTATAACCTTGACTACTATTATAAAAATTACCATGATCATTATGGTCTAGATACTCTAGAAAGAAAAATTAGTTCACTTTGAGTTCTTCCACTAGCCTTCAAACCAGAAGCTTGCAATTTAAATAAAAAACAACACTTCTTCCAAGTACCTCTTCAACCTTCTATTAGTAAATGTCATTGTGGTAAATACTATACTAGTTTTACTTCAGAAAACTTTAGAATTTTACATACTCAACACACAGCTATTAGACAACCTATAACTTTAATTGATAGCATTTTTAATAATTAATTACAAAAAAGCAAAGCATTGCCAAAATTGCCAAATCAAAAGAACAAACACATGCTGATCATTAATAAACCAATCTATATATTTTCTTTCCTAATTTCCAAACTGTTCAAAATGATTCTAACTTTACAACTATTATTCCACACTCACAAATTACCATATCTGTATTTTTTGTAGAACTAAAAACCTTCCTTGTGTTTTTACAAATTAAGCAAATCATGCATCTGACTATACTATAGCTGGTCTTTTTAAAAATTAATTAATTTACAGAGAATGTATGTCATATATTCCAAATATGAAAATTTAATACTTCTGCTACTCTAATGAACCACCAACAAAGAAATATAGTCTTTATCTTAAAACTATATTTTATGTCTAAACAAAGCAAAATCACTCTTTTTAAGAAGGCTTTAACACTACTTCCCAAATAACTTAAAACTCTTAAACAAGAACAACAATATGAATATAATTAAAACTAAGATTAAGAACAAAAACTAAATCAAAAACATAAACAAAAACTAAAACAAGAACTCAAACAAAAGTATAATATCTCTACTGATTCTAAAAATATTCTATTACAGAAACTATAGAACTTTATATCAGATTTAATAACACACTTATACACTAACTCTTTGAATTTATCAAATCTCATCTTATTGATATTTATCTTAATAAAGTTATTAAACAGCAACTAAAATTTTAAAGAACTTAGATTCAATACTCTTACTTAATTAAAAAATAGCTAAAATAAGACTTCAGTTTTTTATTACTTTTCTTATTACAAATGTAAACTCACTACAAGACTGATTTCAAAAATGCTTTAAAGCAGCATTGTATCATATCTATATGTGCACAGTTAAAGGTTGTTCTTCTCTTCCACTAAAGAAGAAACATAATATCCAAATTTATCTGAATTCTTCTTTAAACAATCATTTATACACTTTCTAGCATCTAGTTCTGAGACTTCATCTAAACCTAGATTTATATAATCTACACTTGATCCGAGCCAGTTCAAAAAAGACCAAATAAATACTGCAACTTTTTAAAAATCTATACCTATTACATTCCTACACAAATTTGCTTATGAGGCTGAAAAAAAATGTATTGAACTTAACAAAGTAGAAACTGACTTCATTCGTGAATGTTATTATTTCTTCTATTACTACCATAAATATCTTAATGCTGCAGCTACTAATGATGAACTTGATAGCTTCTATGGCTATGATGTTATTAACAGAATCTTTTCACATCCTGCAAATACTAAATTTCTTGCTCGTGTACTAATTTACTACTATATATACAAATCACTCAGCAAATTATCTATACAAGAGGTTTGCAAGTACTATAATGAGAAAGCCTATTCTAAAGCTAAAAAACTATCTACTTTAAATTTAAAGTCAATTTTAAGACTTCACAAATCAAGCCAAACCTTTTTTAGCCAACTCGAGTAATACCTACTAAACCTCTAATATCTAATAAACCATTATCCAAATCTACCTATAATATAACATCTCAAAATATTAATAATTCTACTGAAACCAGTTATGCATGTATATTTAAAACCTCTTTATTAATAGAAGATAATCCATAGGCCTATCAACATTTAACAATGGTAATCAAACCAGATGATGATATTTTCATAATTGATGCTGACTTTAATGATGCCACCATATCAGATACAACTTATAATCCCAATCAAACTTTAAATCTTGATAATAATAATATTCAACAACCCTCTTTACAAACAACCTCTTTCAATTCTTTTCAATAGTTCTTTCTTTTGTAAAATACATAGATGCAGCACTATCTCTAAAATTATAATGTTCTCTACTCTTTGTAGGCTATTTTTAGAGAAGAATAATGTAAGTAGATGGGTGGTTAAGTCTATTTACATGGAGGCCAGATTAATAATGGTTAAACCAAATATATATAGCAGACTATAGAACTCTTTGCAGCTGTAAGAACTGAGCTTAAAACAACAAACACATCTACAAAAGAAAATCCATCAAATTATAACTAATTTTATCAAACTTCTATAATTTGGATATATATTACAACAGATTTCTTAATTATTATCAACTATCTTTATTAAAAGAACCATAAACAATTTATACATTTAAAACACACTTACTAGAAAACAATGCCAAGCACCTTGCTTGTTATCTTTTAATCAAGTTAATAGTGACAAAACTGAAGCATATATATATCTATCAGATGATCCTGATATATTATCCAATCACCACATTTTCTTAATATTATATGACTTCTCTAATATCACTTTAAGATCCAAATACAATATACCAACTAGGCCTTTCACTTCTTATAATATGCCAACTACAACTTAAGTAATATATTTTAATCTACACAAATCATTAGAACTGACAATACATCTTATTATAATATATTACTACATACTTCAACCAAATCTAATTCTAACCAAAACAATAACAGTATGACTAAAGAAGCCTTCAATATGTCTATAGCTACTTATAACATACGTGGATATAATGTTAATCTTAAACAACAAGTTTAAGAAGATTATTGTCTCTCTAATAATTTAAGCATTATAAGTATAACTGAAACCAAAATCTTCAACATTGATACTTTTAAAAAATTTTACAAATCTCAACACTTTTCATATTACTGGTCTTGTATAATAGCTCTAAAGCTAGTATAGCTATTATGCTAAACAAAAAATTTAACTCTCATATATACAACATTATTATCATTTCTAGCTATACTATTGCCATGAACCTTTTCTTTAAACATGACTCTAAATTCTGAATTATCTCTATATACCTACTTTGTAACAATTCTCAAACTTGTCTACAAGTTCAAAATATTATCATTCAATAAATTCAACAAGTGATAACTGCAGGCCTACAACTAATTATAATGGGAGACTTCAATATAAAAAACAATAATCTATATTCAACTTTGATTAAATACAAATTACTTCAATTTCTTCAATTCAATAATATATATAACCTGTTATGTTATACACAATCTTTTACATATACTTGGCAAAGTACTAGACATAAAAGCTGTAATGACTGTATATGGGCTAACCATTCAATTCTCCAATACTTAACTTCTTTCTATACAGATGATCCTAAAACTAGTACTGAAAGTAATTATTAGATTTTAATCTTCTCATAATCACTTCTATATGCATTCATTAGCAAAAAATAAACAGCAACCCAAACTCGCAAAAGAGTATTTCTTTATAAGAATATAAATTAGAAATAATAGCAGATATATATAGATTAAGTTACATCCAATCTTAAAGAAAACAACAAACTACTTGATATCAATACAACAGAAACACTTGAGTCTACTTAGTATAAAATACAAACAAGTATCATCAATGCAGTACTCCAACGTATTCTTAATAAAAAGTTTACTATATGCAATTTTTAACATATTTACTCATCAAAGTCATCAAACCTTCTCTATCATCTTAAAAAATTAGAAAACATTATTCGACATACTAAGGCTGCACTTAGAAATTTAACATCTATACCTACACATTACAATAATAATATCAGCCAAATCAACTATACTTACCAACTCAACATTAAACATATTTTGAATAAATACAATATTTTAATCAACTGAATTGCTAATAGCAATATTATGCTTGCAATATAGAGAACATTAAAGAAATCTAACAGCAAATCAATAATAGTATCTCAAAAAGATGTGACAGACTTCAATCTAACCTCAAGGCTAAGATCAATAGCATCCTAAATCGTTATAAAGATCTATTTAAATTTGATAATATCAAACTGACAATGATATTATTATTGACACATCAGAAATCAAAACATATATACAAATACACTTTGATAATTAAACTAACTTTAGACCCATCAACTAGCAGATCTATAACTCTGTATGGTATGTTGAATATCTTTCTAAAACTAATATCAACTCAGAGTAGTACAATAGTTCTCTTCACAAATTTATCATTGATAAAATCTCTTCTACATTATCTCAGCTTCCTAACAATAAAGTATATGGACCTTCAGGTATTAGTTATAAAATGTTAAAACATGCTAGCCAATCTTTTTTATTATTTATTATAGCATTACTTAATAGATGCATTGTTGCTAATAGAATACTCAAACAATAGAAAGAAGGTAGAATTTATACAATTTTCAAAAAGCCAATCTTTAATTGTAATCTAGTTAATACTAGACACATTAGTCTGCTTGAACACATCAAAAAACTCTATACTAAACTTCTTATAAATTAGTTAAACCAAATATTTACTAAATACTCAATATTTTCTCCTTATAATTATATTGTTTTTTCTGGCAATTGCACAGCTATTTCTTTTCACATTCTTAATAATATAATTGAAGATGCAGCCTGTAACGCTTAACAACTTTGGCTTATATCTCAGAATATGAGCAAAGTATATGACTTAGTTAACCTAGACCTCTTTCAAAAATCACTCTCATGTATTAATATGCTATCTAAATTGATTCAAACCTGACTAACTTACTATCCAATCATCATAACAGAGTTATCACTAATTTTGGGCTCACTAACTCTTACACAGTTAAAAATAGTATTGACCAAGACAAAACTATCACACCACTATTCTGAAGAATTTAAACTAATCTACTTATTCATCAGATTGCTAATAAATTTACTGGTAACACTTTATCTACTTTCTGAAAAATTAATCTAACATGCAAAACACCAATCCTTAGAAGCTTCAGTATTAGTACTGGCTTACATAGATGATATACTTTGGATAGTATACTCTAAAAAAGAACTTAAATCAATAATTAAACAGCTACATCCTTCTACTATATAGCAAACCTTTAAATCAACCCATCTAACTATCTTTGCTACAAACTCTAAACTGACCTCTATATCCTTTCTTAACTCTATATTAAACTTAATTTTAACTAACCAACTATTCAAATATCTTGAATGCTAGTTTATACTTGACAATAGACATACTAATCAAATCAAACTAATTCAAAATGAGACACTTCAACTTACCTATACTACCAGAACCAAAAAATTACAGATAAACAAATTACTTATATTATTAATACAGTTATTATCTCTACTCTTAAATATAGAATCTATAATATTATACTACCACATACAATATACAATAGCATATTAGCTAAATATCTAACTATAGCTAAATACAAATCTCACTTATCAAGATCAATTTTTAATAGTACTATGTTTAACCTATATTTTTACAATATTTATAATATCTGGGATATACAACTTCAGCATCATATTTTCAACTTTCACCAATATATTAATAATTCTCATTTATTAAGAATTACTATATATATAAGGAATACATATTACTTCATCGACGGTTATTTCATAAATATAACATTTTACTAACAAAAATTCAAGCAAATGATTTTGCAATGATGAAAGAAGTGCTTTTTTGCACCAACAATTATTTTACTAACAAGTTTATTTCACTGACAAGTTTATTTCACCGACAGTTTATTTCACCAAAACTCATTTCAAATACAAGCTTTTTCTTATAAATTCCCCAACCTTAACTCTAACCTTAACAACAATAACTAGAATTATTTTATCAGTTAAATAAGCTTTGGTGAAATAAACTGTCAGTGAAATAAACTTGTCAGTAAAATAAACTTGTCAGTGAAATAATTGTTGGTGAACTTTTGTTGATGAAAAGTTATGTCTACGAAATGACAATTAGTGAAGCGAACTGAACCATGTATAAAACTTCAACAATTACAGAACAATATTTGGTTAACTACTAATATACTTCAATATTTCAACCCATAGTTAATAGTGCCAATAAATATATACTGAACTTTAAGATTATTTAGCTACTTTCACTACTTGAAATTCGCATTACAGCAAATTCTGATGCTCTATAGTCTAATACTATTTCACATGATTTACAACTATTAGAAAAAATTCTTAAAGACCATCCTAACAATACAATCTTCAAAAAATAGCTTAGAAATTTGCAAATACTTTATTTAGAACAACTTTGTATATTAGACAATAACTATTTTTTAGAATATTAACATCTTTCACCTAGGTTACAGTTCCTATCTAAGGGTAAAAAGCCTTTATAGTTTATTATACTTGAAGTAAAGTTATTAAAAATAAATTTTATCAAATTTTGCTTAAACAATACCAACAACAGGGAACTAATTTCTTTGCTTTTAACACATATAATATTCAAAAAGAGTTAAACCATAGCTAATTACCTTTAATAACAATGAAATTATTCTAAATCTAAGTCTCAATGCTCAATCACATATTGGCAAACTGATATTGATACAAACAATATTAACTGCTATCCGCTTTCACAAATTAACTGTTATCTTTGTACTGGATGTCATCTTAATTCTAATTAATTAGCATCAGCATACACAATTAATATATCTAAAATTACCTCTGTCCAGCTCTTTGGCAAACTCTTTAATAATAATCTTAAATTAAACTTAAATTATATAAACCTTATCTTCTCTACTGGCATCAAATTTCTGCCTCCAAAGCTTCAACTGCCACCTTTACCCTTTATTTCTATTTGTAATTCTACTATATCTGCAATTTTTAAACTAAATAAAAAGATGGCCAAATTAGAAGAAATCTTTATTACTAACTCAATTTATAAACAATTTAATTTCTATACTAATAGTTCAGTAATCAATATATGCACTAAACAATACTCAATGTATATAGAGTGGGTTCAAGTAGATAATTTAATAATATTGTTCACAAGTTTTCAGCTCAAATCCAGCTTTGGCCCTCTTCTTATAAAGCTGAACTTTTCTCTATCATATCTGCTATCTCAACAACTCCCTGTAACTCTTCTATAAACATATATACTGATTCTCAATCTATTATATTCAAATATACAAACTTAATTCATTCTCTATTAATCTTAACAAACTCCTTAAATTTAATGCTGGTCTTTATGGCATACTCTTACTTGTCTTAATATTATCTCCTCTTATAAACTAAAAGTTTCTTTTATTAAAGTTCCAGCACACTCTGATAATATTTATAACAACCTAGCTAACTCATTAGCTAAACAACATATACTAGATGTACAATTATACTTTAATTATAATAATATCTATAACCTTTATCACATATTTCAGTGGTAAGATGAACAATATTTTATTGAACACCCTACCTGCTTCTTTGTTAAAAATATATATAAAGCCTAAATTCTAATAATGTGATACAGGAGTAGAATAATAAATGGTCTTCACTTAACCATCGTATTAACTAGAGAGCTACATGGTTATACTTTACCTAGTGCTCCTATGGACCAGACTCAAGCTAGACTTTAGTCAAGTCTGAGTCTGGTCTAATTTTCAGATTGGATTCAGACTTTTATATTCAGACTTTTTAGTCAAGTCTGAGTTTGGTCCGGGTCTGGTCTGAAGTCTGCAGACTAGTTTGAGTTCAAATATATTTATATATATTTTTAGGTGCTAAACAAATTTACTTAGTGCATGAAGTTAAAATTAATTAGTAAATTTTTGAGAATCATAATATTTTAAAAACTTTTATTAATAAAATTTTACAAAATCTTATGATTCTCAAAGTTTACTAATTAATTATAACTTTATGCACTAAATAAATTTGTTTAGCACATAAAAATACATTAAAGTAGCAGAGTTATTTTTATTGTACTTGAAATTTGGAGCAAAGATGCTTAATTTTAGATTTTTTGATCAAAATCCAAAATTAAGTATCTTTGCTCCAAATTTTAAGTACAATAAAAATAACTCTGCTACTTTAATATATTTTTATATGCTGAACAAATTTATTTAGTATTTAAAGTTAGAATTTATTAGTAAACTTTTGAGAATCATAAGATTTTGTAATATTTTATTAATAAAATTTTACAAAATCTTATGATTATTAAATATTTACTAATTAATTCTAACTTTATGTACTAACTAAATTTGTTAAGCATCTAAAAATACATTAAACTGGTAGATTTATTTTTATTATACTTAAAATTTGGAGCAAAGATACTTAATTTTTAATTTTTTGATCAAAAATCCAAAATGAAGCATTTTCACTCCAAATTTTAAGTACAATAAAAATAACTTACCAGTTTAATGTATTCTTAAATGCTGAACAAATTTAATTAGTAAATTAAGTTAAAATTAATTAGTAAAGTTTTGAGAATCAAAAGATTTTGTAAAATTTTATTAATAAAATTCTACAAAATCTTATGATTATCAAAAATTTACTAATTAATTCTACTTTATGCACTAACTAAATTTGTTTAGCACCAAAAAATATATTAAACCAGTAGAGTTATTTTTATTTTACTTAAAACCTGGAGCAAAGATGCTTAATTTTGAATTTTTTGATCAAAAATCTAAAATTAAGCATCTTCACTCCAAATTTCAAGTAAAATAAAAACAACTCTGCTATTTTAATGTATTTTTAGGTGCTGAACAAATTTAGTTAGTGTATAAAGTTAGAATTAATTAGTAAATATTTAATAATCATAAGAGTTTGTAAAATTTTATTATTCTTAAAAACTTACTAATTAATTCTAACTTTATAACTAACTAAATTTGTTCAGCATCTAAAATATATTAAAACAGTAATATTGTTTTTATTTTACTTGAAATTTAGAAATAAGATGTCTAATTTTGGATTTTTGATCAAAAAATACAAAATTAAGCATCTTCTTTTCAAATTTTAAGTAAAATAAAAATAATTCTGTTAGTTTAATGTATTTTTAAGTGCTAAATAAATCTAATTAGTGCATAAAGTTAGAATTAATTAGAAAGATCTTGAGAATTATAAGATTTTGTAAAATTTTATTAATAAAATTCTATAAAATCTTGTTTCTCAAAAATTTACTAATTAATTCTGACTTAATGACTAAGTAAATTTGTTCAGCACTAAAAACTATATATAACTATTGTTATAAAACAGTTTTATTTTATTAGTTTATTATTTTATCTTAGTATTATTTTATGAGTAAATTTATTCCTCACCTGGGGTGAGATTTGATATTGCTCACCCCTTTATAACAAAATTTGAAAAAATGCCAATATATCAAAATTTTACTATGATAACCTCTGTCATATAACATAAGCAAAAATGTTTCTCTCGAAATTTTACTTTAGGCTAACCCTAACTCTAACCTTAATTTTAATCCTAATATATTAACATGACTGGGGTTCTCTTTTATACTTAAGGGGGTAAGTAACTCACCTGGGTGATAAATAAATTATTTCTTATTTTATTATTTCAATATTTGTATTTTATTAGTTATTAGTTATTATTATATTTATCTTAGAGAAGAATTTAACAGACATGTATAATGATTAGCCTTAATGCTTAACGCTTAGCAATTTATGATTAGTGATTAACGATTGGCGATTACGCTTAGAGATTAGTGATTACGCTTAATGCTTAACGATTAGCAATTACAATTAGTGCTTAGCACTAAGTAAATTACACTTAGCTGCAACAATTAGCAATTAGCTCTAAAGATATAAAAAGGTTGTAAATTTCTCCAAGTTAACATTAGACCTGAAATAACAACAGACTTGTTATTGTTCACTCCACTTTCCTCTTTCTTAAATTCTCTCTTGTAATATTATAGGATTCTTTAGAAATAGAAACCTAAGGATAGCCTATCTTATTTATCTTTAATAAACATATATTTTATCTATAAACTATTGCCTGCCCAAACTGCTACAGACAGAAGAGTATAGTTTCTCCAAGAAGAAATTATACTTACCTGTTGGACACCGCTATAAATCTGTAAAGGATCCCTATAGCCATGTCATTATTATAGTACTGCTGTTAAGAAGGCCACAGTACTGTAACACTATGTTTGAACTTAGACTAGTTTAACCAGACCTGAACCAAACTCACAATTGAGTCTGAGTCTAATCTGAAGTCTGAAATTAGCAAAATTTAGAGTCTAAGTCTAGTCTAATCCCAGGCTAGGCTCAGACCAGACCAGACTCAGACTAGACCTAAGAGCACTACTTTAACTATAATCAAAAGCCTACTTCTAATATTACAAATTTCAAACTTAATCAGCTCAAATCCTTTAAAATCAAAATTTTACTTAATGAACTACTAGCCCACTACCTCTATCACTTATAATACTCTAAGTTGTTCTCCAATACTAATTGTTTTTACTGTATTGAACTAGATTTTTTTTCATATTGGTATAGCTGCCAAAACTTTGAACTAATATATCAAACTATTACTAATACTATTACACAGCACTTTAGATTAGATCTTTCAAATAATCAGTTGGAAGAACCAATCTACAAAATGCACAACCATAAAGCATTTTACTAATTTGCCTTTCATTCAAATACATACTATTTGGATATTATACTTAAAGGCTTAATTCTGATATTACTAGTTAAAACTATTCAAAACTATGATATTCTATACAAGACTGCATCTCAATTAATAATCAATATACTACTCAAAGTCAATGAACAATTATACAAGCAAATATAGAAACTATACTGTTTGAACTTCTTTAACTGAAAAAATTAAATAAACTTAACTACCTATAATTAAATAATCCAAGTTCTCTAATACAATTTGATTCTTCTAATTCTGAATAACAACCTGGTCCATCAAGTTTATCACAAACTACTACTGCAACTTGATGCATATATTCAATATATACTTATTCTTGTAGATGTGGAAAACCAGATCAATTATATATCTAATCTAATAACTGTCCACCTATTGGTCAGACTAGAAGGAAATATTACTTCTGGTCAGTGCATTAGGCTAAATATGTACTTCATTTAATCTTATCTCTTCTATTATAATCTAGGTAAGCTTTGACCGCTCTAGTAGATTTAGGTCACAGATAAATTAGTCTGAGCTTTTATTCTTACAGTATAGTTTTATTTTTTATTTGTATTTTTACAAATTATAGTAACAAATATACTAGTTAATTACTCAATCTGTAGTTACTATTTTCTAATAAAATTATTAATAAAAATATGAGCAAGGCCTCACCTTAATACCAAAATAATAATAATAATAATGCTAATTTGGATGAAAAATTTAAAGAAAATGTAATGCAAACAATTGAAAACATAGGTAATTTTAATGCTAATGATCAAATTATATAAAATGAAGCTGTAATTAAATCTTCTATTCAAGCTACATATAGTATTCAAGAAAAAACTGATAATGTTTAATCATTAAATTAATCATTAATTGTATGCAATAAATTGAAATTTGTTGCTAAAAATTAAATTTATTTAAATATTAAACAAAGATTATTTTATCTTGACATATTATATTAATTTTATCACAATTTGTTTTTTTTTTTTTTGGTATTAAGGTGAGGCCTTGCTTATATCTTTATTAGTAACTTTAAAAATAGTAACTACATTAA